>UZAN01056519.1:2870-13549 GCA_900618425.1 Echinostoma caproni | reverse complement strand
GTGAATATAATTTCAACTACAATTCTGAATCTATTATACCGATGTTCAGATATATCTCAAAATGATAGCAGGACTTCTTGAAGTATTTCCTTACAACTCTTCGCTTTCCACTCTTGATGCTGTTGGTCACATTGTTCACATCGTTTCATTTTTAATACATCAAAGAGCTGACATCATCCGTTTAATTTTTCCTGATTATGCTAATGCTTTCGGATCACCTGACCGCGATACTCTCATTCAACGTCCCTCGGATTGTGTGATCTGTCACCTAATTTGTTGAATATACTAATCAATTACTTTACGCATAGGATACAATTTACTTTTTGTTGCAGTTAATCTTGCTTCCTGCTAGAAATTAACTCTGAGACCTTTCAGGGAGCTCTATTTTGTCCCCATTTCTTTTCTTCACTGTACATTAAGGACCTGCACATCCCTCTCAACTTTATCGTGCACAAGTATGCTGATGACTTAGTGCTCGATTGTCCCGCGACCAATCCTAACTGTGTCGGTCAACTTCAAGTTTGTCTAAATAAACTTTTTAGCTTGTTGACGCTCCGATCTTGCATATTCAATGTAAATAAATGTTTAGTTGTTTCTTTTAGCCTTAAAAAAGTCACGTATTATCAAACCCATTTGAGTAACCAGCCTGAACTTTCTGTTAATGGTTATACTATCCCCAAAGTTAACTTTGTGAACTGCCTTGGAGTTACACTGTCACATATTCTTTCTTGATTCGAACATGTTGAAGACATTTATATTAGGGTTCGTAGACTATCCTTCTACGCTTTTAAGCTTAAAATGCTCGGAGTTCCCCTAAATGTAATTCTTAAATTTGTGACTTGACGTATTCTTCCATATTGGTTGTACTGTTCCCCGGTGTATTTTCCTGGTCCGAAGGAGAAAGACTTTATTCTCTTTCCCAGATCTCTTAAATTTCTTTCCCGTTGCAGTGGCATTTCAAAGACCGTTTTGGATGACTTTATTGTGAGCAAGCATTCTGATTCAGGTGATCGATTTATCAGCCATATCCTGTCCAACGAAGAACACTACCTGCACTCCCATCTCAATAAATCGGTAACTCATCCGAGTACCCGTTCACAATTTTGGATTCTTTGTGCACGCGCCATCACATACATAAAAAACAGCATCATTCCTTATTTTGCTCGTATCTTGGTCAACCGAGCAGGCAAATATTATTACTGACTTGAATAATCATCTGTCTAAATTAGGATTTTATCACATCCGTTTTTTTTCATTTAATAAATGTATATTTCTTGTTTTTTTTCAATGTCTTACGTTTACCCCACTGTGACCTGTCAAAAGTGCTGAAAATTCATCCCATCGGGTGTATAAAGCATTACTTGAAGAAATAAAATTAAAATCATATATATATGCTCCGAGAACTATTGACCAGGTGAATCGTTTCTTCACAACAACTTCACCAAAAGCCCATTCTTTCCAATGTTCGGGATGGATAGAACGAATTGTATTGATCCCAATTCACGGTTGTTTGAAAGCAGCAATGTTCTGCAATTGCTGAAATGAGCTCAAAACAAATTCGGTTTACCGCGTGGGAGCTTGAGCCTTAATTTTCATCGTGTGACGATGTCGATGTTTGGAATGAACCTCGTGGAAGGCCAACAGTGAACACCACCTCTCAGAGATGTGTACTCTGTATCCGTGGGGTGACTATTTGATTTTTAAGTAGATTTTGGATGTACAATTTATCCACTTTCAGATCAATGTTGCCTTGAAGTATCAAGTTACAAAGACGTGGAGATGACCCGGAGGAACACTGTCATCTAAATGAATCGAACTAAACTCTTGCTGGCGGTGGTTTGAAATGCCTGTGAGAAGTGAAAAAGCGCATGGGTAGGGGGCGTTGCGGAGAAATGAAGACTGACAAGGATTGTCTGGAAAAACACATTACCAGTGCGGTTGGGCTGAAACAAACGCTAGTAGTGGACGTTACAGAAATTCCGATTCCTTTGTGCAGAAGATGATACAAGGATTTTTGGCCCATGTGATTTTTAACGAGGAGAAAAAAATATTTTGTACGAGTTGGATAGACTGAAATAGTTCTTGCATACGTCTGGGGGCACAGACATCAGTTTGCAGCCCGAAACTCATTTATTGCGATCAATTAAAAACCGGTGAAGTTGTGTTCAAAATACGCGAAACCTTCATTATTGTTTAAAGAAATATGTTTCCGTTTAGAAAATCCAATAAGACACCATGAACTAGTGGGTGACTGAGATTACGCATTTCTTAGTATCGCAAAAGATGATATTTCGTTCAATGGAAATGTTTGTGAGAACCAACAAAGAGCTCACCGGACAGCTGATCTGTCCTGTTTCGGACTCATCAGTAATGCATACCTGTCAGGACTCGAACCGTGAACATTGGGGTCAGGAATTCAAACCCTTACCCCTGAGCTACACGGTCGACGGTAATCACCTTATGCGAATAGCTCAATCAGTTTTAAGAGTTGCAAGCTTGGATTAGCCCATTCAATTACTAAGAGGCATCAGGCACTCTTGATGGTCTTTGGTGTGCATCTCATTCTTTGAGGGTGAGACAGTACCAACTCGAAAGTTCGCGATCCGAGTCCTGAAAGGGACACAAAACGTGCGCGCACTACTGACGAGCACCAAACAGGAAGAAACAGACATCCGGTGCTCTTTGTCGATTATCACACACATTTCTATCGCATGCAAATGCACGAACTTGTGGAGAACTACTAATCTCCCAGGGAGTGAAACCCACAACCAAGATCATCAAGAGTGCCTGGAGCCTCTGAACAATCAAATGGGCTAATCCAAATTTGCTACCGTAAACCGATGATATTTTCGGTTCTCATTCTCTTTTAGAACGTCTTCCCATTCCCGCCGATCGTGGGGTTATAATCGATTTTCATGAGTTATTGTCCTGGAGCTGAAAAGTACTGCAAAACGGCAGAATCTCAAACTTTTTCACACTTTCATATTGTAGGGATGAAACATTTTGTGGAACATAATAGTAGAGCTCCATGTAAGCCGTGCAAAGACGGAGTACAGATGAGAGAAAAAATAAATTCCCCATTGTGGCACAAGGTTAGCGTTACCGAATGAGCAAACTAAACTGTAAATGAATATCCTAAAGAAATATTTGTTGAATGATTTTCTGTCCAATTTTCTAACAAAAAATATAACTTTATACAACTTAGGAAAAACAAGTTAACTCCATTGTTGTTGAATTAAACTGATTCAGATCGTTTTGAATAATTTCATAAATCGTGCGTGCAAGTTTTGATTCTATGCACGGGCTATGTTGAGCGATTTGCAGTCGGCCCTTTGGAATGCGGTAAACCAGTGGTACGGAAAACTGTGCTCTGCATAACGGGCAACACACACACACACGCACACAGCCTAATGTTGTTTTTCAGATGGAAATAAAATAAATTCAACACAGAGTGCATTATCTCTCGCACTCTTTCTCTCTCTCTCTCGCACGGTGGTCGGTGTTCATGCGGGGAGGTTCGTTTTGATGACCGGTAATTCGAAAAGCTCGTTTGAATCACATCTAAATCGATTGTTTTGCATTCCGTTCGTTATCCGTGAACGTAATCAGCTGTCTATGGAATTGCGTGACCCGATTGATTATTGATGAAAATCAAGGGAATGAACTGTGAGAAACGAATCTTTACACATTTGACTTGTAATAACGGAACAATTGAAGGAAGGCCAATTAGGAAAAGTAAACAGATACACCGTTTGAATATGATCTGTTCCCGTTCATTGTTTTTCTCTGATGTCTTGAATGATATTCACTCGAAGTGGCCTCCGAAAGCCTCAGTATGATCGGGGGTGGGTGTCTAGGGTTGCGGTTGGTCACCCATCCNCCCATCCGATCCATTTTGCGAAATATTCCCATACGACCAAGCGTCTCAAACAGCCTCTGCCTTCTCGTGGCGCAGGTATTTTCCCACCAAAGTGAGAGGACGAAAAGCCGCGATCCGGGGCCATAACCCGGTTTGGTGGACCACTGGTAGTATTGTCCTAGGGGAGTTGACCAAAAATCTGATACCAAACCAACCAAGAAGAGATGCAGTAACTTTATACAACTTCCTGGTTGTGGCAGTGGTTGTCGACTCGATTGGGCATCGAAGTGTACTGGGCATCTTGCACGTTTGACCCCGTTCAAAAGGGCGTATGATCCGATGAAATGGACACCGGCTCCCAATGGATTNACCGTCCTGCTGTCTTGTGGGTCAGGCTATGGCTAGTCAAAGGCTCCTGTTATGAATTCTTCAAGAAACTGCACCTGTTTTAGCCTGGGTAACCCGGCAGTATTCGACTCACATGCAAATCGTGGAACTTCTTTGTTTTTTTATAAAGAATATTGTATCATTATTTGTTTGGCACATAATCTGGTGTCAGACGTGTGTGAAATATATAAATATATATCACTCAAAGTTCAGATTAGCAGGATCCCTCAAGTTACGGGGCATGTGAGTCCGGGATACTCACTCTTTCCTGGCGAGTATAATTCTCTATTAACTACTTTTATTATATCCGTGTGACAAGTCGGATATGAATAGCACAATGTGTTGATTGTGTTATGCACCCTGGTTCCGTTTGTGCAGCCATGTTTGATATCACCACAATCTAGATAATCCAATGAGATTCTGACAAGCATAACAGGCGGATAATTGCGAGAGTTAATACTTCTCGAGCCCAATGATTATCAGTCACCATAGTAATGTATAAAGAAAAAATGAAATTTCGTTTATTCGCTCTATAGAGAAGGTCATAATCAATATAATGAAATCGGAGCAACGGATAGTTTAAAGTCGTGGTGTGCGCTTTAAGTGCGCATAGGTCAAACGATAACCGACGGATGCTGATTAACGTTTCTGTTTTGACTACCGTGTGAAAACAACGTGGTTGAAGCGACTGCGCGCGGGGGAGAGTAAAGGATCGAGTCTATCCTCAATCTAATCCGTATGTCGTTAAAAAACGGACAGTGATATTCTCATCTTGGTATCAGTCCCACCCTGTTTCAAACACCGTGGATAATGCTGTTCAATCATTCGAGGTAGCAACACAATGACGGAGCATTCAGTACGAACAGTCAAGTTGGATAGGCATGAGAAACACAACTTTGGCAAAACAAAATGTTATATAAAGTAAACCTCGTCATAGAGAATGAAACACGAAGATGGTTTTACTGTTCTCCGGGAATATCCACACTTATTTTCAAGGGTATTGGATGAATGTGTCATGGCTAGGTGAGAAGGAAATTTCGTTACAAAACAGAAGGGTTACAATTCGTTAGAACTCTCTGATCATATTCCGAATGTCTTTCATGCAGACTCATTAGATTTGTGCGGTCGCCGATTATTGTAGATGCTCTTCGGTCTGAGTGTCCGTTAACATTGCGAACGTTCCTGGTGAATGTCCCCGCATGGAAACAAATGCAGTTTACAACGCCCGCGAATCATAGAACAGACCCAATAAATGTCTAATTCATTTTGTCAGTTATTATCCACACGTTCTTTGTATCAGATGCGAAAAAGTCATTCATTGAATCTCATTCAGGAAGACAAACCGGTTCATGTTGTTCATGGTTTTGTTTCGGAAAAGTAGGACCAAATTAGCTCGGTAAACAATGAAGTAGAAACAAGGAAAAAACGAATTGAAAAAAACCTACCTAAGCTGTGACATAAAATGCTTTCCGGACATTCCGGTAAATCATCTGTAACCTGTCCGGCTGGATGGCAAAATCTGTACACACATATAAATATATTTATTGCTATTTGAGACACATTCCTTTACCTTTCTTGGAGTTTTTAATGTATGAAAGAACTAAATTTTCGGATAAATCTTTGATACTTTACTTTCAAAGTAGTCAAAATATCCTGATTTATTCGATGCAAGCTTTCATGATTTTGTTTCATCTAGTAACTCTTCAGATTCATACTGAGATTTACGGTCCGGATGCCATAGACTATCTCCCCGTTGTTTTCTTCACGCATGAAACAATTCTAAATATTGTTACGCAATGTGGAATCAGGTTTCCGTGAAGGAGAAACGATGGCTATCTTTGTTCTTTGACCGGAGGCCGAAGAATTCTCCCTCTCGGCAATCAGCAATCCGGTTAAGCTTTCAAGGATTTCGGATTTGTTGTAAACAATTTCTGTTCAATTATCTGATGGAATGGCAGCAAAGTAATGGAAAAACATTTGTCAATAACTGCACGGGCTCGAACAATCATACCATTTAACCGCTCAACATGTTGTGTCCCCAGTCCATAAAAATTCGTCTATTCTCAAGCGGTAAAGAAATTTCAAACAAACCTTTTTTCCTACTACTTCTACTAAATATAAAGTGGCTTTCGAAGTGATTTCAATCTATTGTTTGTTACAACCCTACTACCCAGACGGAAATCTGCAACCCAGCCCCGTGTGCTCGGTACTCGGGAAACGAATGCNGAGAACTTTACTCTTTGGAAGTGTGGGTTGATTTATTCAATATTCAGGAAGAAGAGAAAAATGGTTCGAAGCAGTAATTTTCACCTAAGTAGCGAGAATTTACATTCACAATCCGAAAGAAAATTTTTTGAAGAACTTAAAGAACTTTGAAGAACTTTCATGGATCTCCATTTACCCCCTTCATCACCGACCCAACCATCCAACGTTTGGCCCAATCCGGACTAAACACCACACAGGGAACAATAGACATTATCGATATTCTTCCGAGTTTTATCTAGTTATTATTATCATCTTTTTGTGAGTTATATCTCGGCCACTCGTATTTTATCGAAGTTATATAAATTATGATGTACAATGAGCCACTAATATTGAGTTGTTGTTGTTGTTTGCGACACTGTGTTCTATTCAAAACCAAGATCAAGTCAAGTGAAGGAATGGCTTTATACCCCCCGAGAGGTGGATATTCAGCAACCGCATAACCATAGTGTGTCAAAAAATACGCAAAACACAACAGTATGATACAGCAGTTAAAAGGATGTGAATAGGGACAGCAACAGCCAAAATGAGTGGTACACCTGGGTGTTCATGAAGGATTTAGTGTAGTGTTTGACGCAGATTTCCCGTGAGAAGGACTTGGTTTGTTAGAAATCTGGCGAGATAAGGAACAACAGACCGCCTGTAAGCTTCATTGCGTGTCTTTATGAGTTTGTGAATGGAACGGATGGATAAGTGAGAAGGGCAGTCGCTAAGAGAGGAATAAAGAGGATGGGAGATATCGGAGAAAATCTTATTAGCAAATGTTTTACAGGACTTGAAGTGATGTATCGGAATTATTGTTTTTGCGAATCAGGGTACACTTGAAAATGCGAATAAAATCGTAGAAACTAATTTGGAAACTGACTTTTCCGCTTATTCATTCTGTCAAAACGACGGAAACACTTTAAGGGTAGGGTTTTCGCATCAACGTCAACAGATGACGTGAAAATGTGGCTTGAAGAAACGCACAGAGTCATTAGGTACAATATGTCTCTCCCGTCTTCCAGGCTGGTGTCCCAAATACTCTGCAACTGATTGCTTGGAGATACTGAAGGGTATGGCAGCAAACCGACAGCAGTTATATTCTTGTTGTTACAATCCCTGAAAAGGTATGTATGCACGGTTAGATTGTGTATTCGGTGTGTTGACCACAATGTTTCTTTTTCTTGACCTCTCTCCAATTAGGCCCCATCCTTCTCAATCTTGTGCTTTATCGTTTAATCTGTGCACATTGGGAGCTTGCCAGAGATCAGTGAAGTTCGATTCACTGTATCTCGCTGTTTGACGACGACGACGATGATGATTATGATTATGATGATGATGATGATGATGATGATGATGATGATGATGATGATGATGATGATGTTGTTGTTGATGATGATGATGATGATGATGATGACTGAGATGATGATGATGACTCGGATGATGACGGTGATGCAGCTGCTGCTGCTGCTGCTGGTGATGATGATGATGATGACTCGGATGATGACGGTGATGCAGCTGCTGCTGCTGATGATGATTCGGATGATTCGGATGATTCGGAGGATGATGATGATTTGGATGATGATGATGACGATGATGATGACGATGTTCAAGGCATCACATTTAGGCTTTGTATCAAATCAAAGGTTAAATAACTTCAGTAATCTAACGGATGCAAAAAAGTGTTTCAGATTCATCTTATCTGAACCCACAATTAGTTTTTATTCACTAATCTAAGCATCAACGTAGATTTAGAAGACGTTAATGTTAGCTCCAACTGCATCTATTCATTTCAATGTACCTCCGGTCAGCGGTACATTGGAAAGACAGAACGTCATTTAGCGACCAGATTGTATGAACCTATTGCGAAACTCTTGGGTCTTTGCGGAGAGAAACTACCATCAATTGTTAGATTCCCTAAACGTTTTGAGTCATTACCAGACCTGGAGGTTCATGGATATTGCGATTCTTGGAAGCGATAATTATTCATCGCTTGAAACTGCAATTATGTGTTCAAAAAACCATTTGTGACTAGCTGACTGTTGTTGTGGTGGTAGTGATGATGTCACACTTGATACCACCCTACCATAGCGTGACATGACATGACATGACTTTTTCTTCCCGCTCCATCGTTCCAACACATTCACCACATCGTTCGAACCAGTTTACCTCCATAGGTTTTAATTGTCACGGTTCCGGTTTCAATAAACCTTTTCAAATTCTCTTCCAATTCTATTCCCCGAAACGTTAAAGCATTTCGGACACAGTCAGTTCATCACAAAGCAAAGTGGTCACAACAGGCAAACCGGATTTACTAACAACAAAAACAAGCACATCTGCAACGGTAGAAGTTACAATCGGACAGATTCCGAAATTCGTGTGTCTCCAATCTCACCATTGTCCTCGTTTAACTTGACCAATTTTGTGCAGTTTGTTCGTGTATCACACAAGTCACAGTTTTCTGACCGGAACGAATGATCACACATCTTTATTGGACAAGGGCGAGAGGATTCAAATGTGACGGAAATGTTTGTGATGATCGAGAAAGAGCGCACTGGACAACTGTTTTGTCTTGTTTGGGACTCGTCAACAGTGTGTACCTTTTTTAGTGCCCCTGTCAGGACTCGAACTGCGACCATTCAGGTTGGGACTTTAAACCCTTACCTCTGAGATACACGGGTTTTGGCAATCATCATGTGCGAATGGCTTAATCAGTTTTAAGAGTTGCAAGCTTGGATTAGCCCATTCGATTGTTCAGAGGCACTAGGCAATCTTGATGGTTTTCGGTGTGTCTCACTCCTTGTTTATTACCGATTACTTTTGGCTCGATTAATTTCAATGCAGAATACGACCTTATTTGTCATTCAATGGAATGACGTTTAGTGCATTCACAACACCAGGAGTGATCGATCCATTCTAATCAAATCGTTAGCTGATTCGGTAATTTAAAATCAAAGACCAATTTGTACTAAACCACCCTTCCGGGTTGGCAACTACTTCGATGTAACCCAAAGCGAAATCTGACTTATTCAAATCGCATTGATGTTCTTTATGTAAACTAATCGATCGTGTTTTCCACCCCACCCCTTCCAAGCTCTTTGTTGATGAGAATAATTATCTGTATTACTGCAGTTTGTTTAACAGATTAGAACATGTTTACATGCTTAATACATCATCATCATCATCGCCAAATACCGTGCATCGGGAACTGTTAGAAAGAATGACTTAACTCGAGTACAACAATCTAACAGAGCGGTATTTTATGTTGTTATCTACAAACGTACTCCGTCTTTCCAACCAATCATATAGCTCCGTGCTGCCACAGGAACGCTCAAGCGAGATAAGATTTATCGAAAAATTTCCAAAAACAGAGGCATTTAATATTTTTTTGTCCGCACACGTTAGACAGCTGATGTAAATAGTGTTTTTTCATTCAATATACAAAATTGTTAGTTCTGTCTTGTTGGTTGGATTACTCCATTGTGCTCCATTGCTGGAATATGCATAATTCCCAGCATTCTCTTTCTGGGGTTTCAAAATTCCACTATGAACCTGCGTATTTATCGATCTGAGTCCCAGTTAGGTCACGTGGATAGAGATCAACGAATTTGTGTCTCATTTTGGTTCAGCGATCAAGAGACTAATTTATCTGATCTAAGCACCCATCTGACATCGTGGAAGCATGTTAAATACCACGCTTCTGCTTCGTTTGCAACGGGTGAGGTTTAAATGCATTGGAAGTTCCAATTGTTGTTCGATAAATTGAAGTCTCATGTTTAAAAGTTCACCAACCCGGGGTGCAATTCGAACCCAACCATGGACTCCATCTGTACTTGTGTAAACCGCACTGGATGTTTTATCCACTACATCAGTACGATGGTTATTGTCACCATGTCATTTTCACCCAACCCGTATTTCTGTTCTTAACCGCTCAGCAGTTGTTGTTCAGTCTTGGTTTGATTCTTCTCAATCGCGTTTTAACTTTGTCAATCTGTTCATTGAAACGACTAAACCGATCTGTAACTTGTGTTGTCCAATGAAATCGCTGTTTGTCGGTAACGGTAGAATCATCTCACCCTTTTTGAAATCACTGAGAAGTTGCAAAGAAGGGACCTACAAATCTAGTTATGCATCAACTGTGAATCACTATTCTGATTTATTCAGATCCGAGATAGCGTATCTAAATGCA
>UZAN01056518.1:0-13550 GCA_900618425.1 Echinostoma caproni | reverse complement strand
AACTAACTAATTTAAATATGGAGGAACCATTGGGCAGAAGCGACCACGAAGTGATTCGCTTTAGACTAACGGTTAGCTATCGTAGACACGGACCCAACCTCATCCGGCTCTATGGGCGCATAAACGTCCGAGAGTTGGTACAGGCTGCAAATTCATCAATTGGTACCCGACGTCCCAGGAGTTTACTGTGCTCTTCCACCCGAAGGGTCATTCTTCTTTGGAATAGTCTTCCCGAAGAAGTAGTTAATGCCCCCTCAAGAGCCGCATTCAAACGGAATGGCCCAATTCCTGAACGGTAAGATCTCCGCGGCCGGTGGGGTTTATTCAAATCCGTATGTTTTCCTAACTTTCTGATCTGTTGCACTGCATGCAGATACTGCACCCCCTCCCCTGTCCATTCCCCATTTCAGGTTATCTTCTTGTACAAACAGAACGCGGACACATCTAATCATCCAACATCCGCTGCAGTGAAGCCTTGTTCGTACCCGGCCCATCGGGACGCGGGGCCAGTAGAAAATTTGGAAACCACCAGGATCCGGGACGATTGGGCTTAGCTTTGCACTCATGTAATACTTCAAGACGTCACATTCTGCCTTTTAGAAAAAAACCTATTCACTCGCAGTGTTGGAAGCCAAAAGAATAGCCAACAACACATCAGTCTGAACGCAAGATTGGCCCGGGCCACACATCGTCCTGTGCAAACTGAACTGAACTAAATTGAACTGAAAATTGGCACGCCGCCGCTACGTCCTGAACTAGATCGACAACTAACTCAAGGAAGGCCCAAGGTCAGGTGTGCACACCAAAGGGCACACAAGGACCGAAGTGTACACCGCTGAGTAAGTCAACGCGAAAACCTAAAGGGAATCCGCCGCGAGAGTTAAGCGGTAGCGAAGCGAAAGTGTTTGGAGCGGAGAAAACCACCACCGCTTTCAGCCCCGCAGCAGCTGCGAAACTAAAAGCTGTAGCACAGAAATCCGCTTCCTCAGAGCAAGATAATCGCAGGTACGGAGTGCAGGGAATCTCTTCACGCAAAAAGATGTCGGAAGACCGCAGCTGGGCAACAGTAGTAGCGAATACACCCAAACGCTGGCCAGGATTGGGCACAATTACCAGTTCCGGACGCGAGGACCTAGAGTTCCTCAAAAAGAGTCACGCCGCAGGCATCCAAGTCAGTAGACTGGGTAGATCTAAAGGTCGCATATCTTGGATAGCGGAGCCTGCCTCCGGCTGTTACAGAACAGCAGAAAACGGGATTATCCATCGAGTGTTGCGCCCGAGGACTTCCAGAGTATAAACGGGCCGCAGTCGGAACAGCTACAAGCGGATAGTATTGCAATCTGGTATACTAACGCTTGTAGCGTCTGAGGTAAATGGGGCGAGATTGCTGCACGCTCCCAGGGATCCGAACTCCTCGTTATTACGGAATCCTGGTTTCGGGAACTGCAAGCTATAGCAGACCGGCTATACCAGTTACCGGCAGGATAGGGTAGACGGCAGACAAGGTGGTGGTGTGATAATATTAGTTAAGTCAACGCTCAGCCAGCTGGCCTTAGATACCCCCAATATCCAGGCAGTAGGATGCTGTGTCCAAATGGGAAGAAGGCAGATAGGCATACTAGATGTCTACCGTGCCCCTCTTGCGACTCCCTGGGAGGATACAGAGCTTTTGCGGGTTATGCAAGAACCCCTGGCTAGCTACCAGAAATTTGTCGTGATGGGTGACTTCAACTTCCGGGAGACATCCTGGGCGTATGGATCCACGACTACAGGGTCCCAGACGGAACGGCTGCTGAAGTGGCTACAGGAAAGAGATCCCTCACAACATGTTACAAAAGCAACGAGATATCGATAACAACAGCGTCCCTTGTAGGTCAACCAATTTGCACTTGAGTGACGTGTAGCCGAACCGATACGAATCCCGAAGTAAAAACACAATCGATCCGCAATGTTCTACGGTACTGAATTAACGAAATTATTACAAAATGCACAATAAAGCAAACCTCAAATACGCGGCCAAAAGCACCCAAACAAGCGAGCCAAGTAAGATGTCCAGAGAGAGGCGAACAGTCGCTCCCGTTCTCAAACCACGCCAAATTCAAATGTGCCGGGCATCCAAATTAACAGATAAATAATGATGTATGGTGTTTGTGATCGAGAAATATCAATATAAGAGCAACACACAGATGAAGTTGTTGCCCCATAAATCATTATAGGTTCGGAAGGATTTTCAAAAAATTCAGTATGAAATACAGAGGTGAGATGAGGCATCTTTCCCGTCGTCTTTTCAGCCAGGAACTGCGAACTACTTTTCTCAGTGGTGGGTGCCATACTGGACCGCATACCATCGAAGGAATTCTGGACGCTCGGTTGGCCGTGGCCATTTTCTGTCCTGTGTCAACTGAACTGAACCCTCTCTGATCCTGTTGTGTAGCTGCCAACGCGTACAGCAAAACTACGGTTGCTGAGAAATTGCTGCAATCACTGGCTTGCTGAACCGACAATTCCAACTGTTGGTATTTTCTGGTCAAACAACGTTGGACTCATCAAGTTAAAAGCCTTGCTGAAGTTTAAGTAACATACCTCCACTGCCTTATTCTGATCTAAACGACGTGTAGTTTCATTCAAAAATATAAGCAAACCCATGCTGTGCAGGAAATAGAAGTCTGTGAGTCACCAGGTGCGCACAGATTAGTCTTCTGACTATTCGTTCCAGGCATTTGCACAGCGCCGATCTTGAGCTGATCAGCCTGTAGTTTTCCACCTTTGTCGGGACCCCGATTTGTCTATTGTTACGACTGTTGCTTTCCGCCAGTTCTCGGGCACAGGACAGAACAGGACAAGACAGTTCACAGGGCTTGCAACTTCAGCCAATATGGTGGTCTATGTTCTAGCGTCTACGGACCTCGTGTGTATGGTAACGCCTCGACAATGAGTTGATCCGTCCTTGGTGGTGTAAGGGTAGGGCCGCGGAGTACGGACGCCAATCTGGTTTACTGTCAACGAAAGCGGCACCAACCGATCAGTCACAGGCTAACCAGGAGGTCCGAGTACCCCTCCAGCGAACATTAGAGAACCCGCAAGCATACGAAGATAGGTTAAGATGAGAAAAGGAAAGTAAGCTAGTACGGGGAGGAGGGTGCGGGGAGCTGGATTTAGACAAGCGAGCTGAAGGAAGTTGAAGTATATGGGAAAGCTAAAGACATGGCTACCACCAAGGACTGACTATTCTTCCCTTTGGCTGATTCGGGGAAGGTTGCGTCCCACACCTCATCAAGCTTTTCTTTGAACAGTTCCAGCGTGGACACCGGGGCAAATTCATCAGGAAGTCTGTTTCAGGCGTTGACCACTCTATGAGAGAAGTAGTTGTAACGACCAAATCGCGATTGTCCTGGTCCGAGCGAAATAAAAAAAGACCTCGTCTGTATGCGTTCAAACAAATGATCCTTCGCTCGTTCTGGATAGTGATAAACAACTCTCAGAGAAACGCGTAGCCCAAATTATCGAGAACCAAGTCGATCCAAAAATAATCTACGGTACTATTTTTCCAATAATCGCAAATACATTAGGCAGTCATACCTCTGATAGTGAGCCTGATTTACTATCCAGCCAAAAGGTTACAAATATTCACAGAAAATATCTGCGGTAATAAAAAGTAAATAAGAAAATGAGTAATTTGAATTACTTTTCAGATAATTCTGGACCAATAGGAAAATTCTGCACACTTCAACAGATCAAGCAAAATAATCTTGAGAGTTACAGCCAAAAGGGGTTCAATATAACCGAAAGCAACGGTGAGTTCAACAACGAGCGTCCAATCGAAACTTTGGTCGCAATATAACAAGAAAAAGCACTGAATCTCATTTACATGTAAGAGCAAAGCATTTGAAGTGTGTCCAATAAGTATGCTTCACCTTAAAAAGGTGGAACAGGAGGTTTAGAATAGAAAACCACTGCCGGAAAGAATGCACGATAGAGTGGCGAAGAAAGATAAGGAAATGCAAGGTAATTGAGAGAAATTTTCAGTTCTTTTGACTGTTACAGTAGTTTGCCTTTTCTCTCTTTAATGCGCGAGGTTTGACCAGCTTCAGCTGGTGTCCTCTCAGGCCTCGGTTATCACTGAGGGAAAAGAGTNTTGCCTGTTAGGCTGTGAGAGTACCTTCAGTATCTTGAAAACCTCGATTAGATTACCTTTCGTTCGTCCATGAGATGGAGAGAACGAGTTTAGCTCTCTCAGGCGCCTTGGGCACGAAATCATCCTCAGGGCAGGAAAAAGCCTAGTGAAGCATCTCTGGACGTGTTCTAGTGCCTTTTGGTCGCGCACGAGGTTCCATGCCCTTGCCTGCACGCAGTATTCGAGGTGTGGTCTCACCAGGGCCTAGTAGAGGGGTAGTAATACTGCAGAGTCCCCCGACGCTACTATTTTTCTCAGCAAGAACAGCACCTTTGAAGCCTTTGTTGAGGCACTGTGTCGTGTGCTAGAAGAAACCGTGCATGATGATACCCAGGTCTCTGACCTCATCAGTGATTTCCACCGGTGCGCGCCCCGTACCATTTATCATTATTGTCTCTACGAGGGATCCTCTTAAGAGTAGTTAAGAGTAGTATTTAGCGGCAACAGCCACTCTTCCGTCCACTTCTAGACGTCGTCCAGGTCGTCCTGAATGGCCTTTGCAGAAAGGTCACCGATAACTGTTACATCATCGGCGAACAGGAAGGAGGGATGTGCCATTCTCTTAGTTAGATCGTCTATATAGATGAGGGATACTAAAGGTCCCAGCACGTACCCTTGGGGCACACCACTACAGACTGCTCCCCTAGTGAACATTTCCCCCCCTGCCCTGACATAGAAGGACTGGCCAAGTAGGTACCCCGTAATCCATCTGACGACCTGTTCAAACAGACGGAATGTCTTTAGTTTTTCAATCAGCAGTCGGTGGTTGACTGAGTCGAATACCTTTTGGAAGTCTAAGTAACGGACTTCCACAGGCTCCCCCCCCCCGATCAAGCCTTTGGGTGATCTTATTCATGAAGTCCAGCAAGTTTGTCAGGCAGACCTTGTTCTGTACAAAACCGTGCTGGTTGGGAGATATCAAACCCTGGCTCAGTACGCGATCTTTGATAATTGTCTCCATGATCTTTGTTGGAGTTGGCAGCAGGCTGACCAGCCTATAGTTTCTTACCAAGTCCCCGGACCCTGCCTTGTGGACAGGCACCACCTGTACTATCTTCCAGTCTGCTGGTAGTCCGCCGTGACATAGGGCTAGATTAAACAGACGGACCAGTGAATGGGTAAGGACTGTTGCCAGGGGTTTCAGGATGGCTGGGTGGATGCCATCTGACTCAGCCGATTTTCCCATATTTAGGCGCCTCAGGTGGTCCTCAATCTCTTAGGGGAGTATTTCGGGGTCTTCAATACTTTTGTTGTCCCCCGGGTGCCCCATTACCCCTAACGTGGACTGCTTCGAAGAAGCCTCTGACGATTTCCGCTTTCTCCGAGCTGGTGAGGACTGGGTGGTTTCTGTCGTCCTTAAGAGCGCCTATTGCCGTACGCAACTTTGAGTTAGCTTGTACGTCGTTGAAGAATGCCTTAGGGCATTCTTTAATCCTCCGCGCTAGTCTCGTTTCAAAGGCCCTATGGCAAGCCGGCTGGGAACTGATCGCCTTATCTCTATCCCTGAGGTACTGGAGATACCTTTGGTGACTTCGGGTTCTGAGGTACTACCTCCAAGCTTGACGCTTTCGGGCTTGTGTCTTTTCTACCCTACTGAACCACTAGGGGCGTTCGCTGGTTCTGTAAATCCTCCTTAGAGGAGCGAACTCAGAAGTGAGTATAGAGAGGATGGACTTAATGTTGGGCCACAGCCCTTCTATGGTGTCGAGATGCGCCCCCCCCCCCCGTCCCCAGTGAAACTCAGTAGGTCTTTCAGCGAGGGAGTTACTGTTTATTCTGTGGAAAGCTCTCCTCCATTTTATTTAAGGAGTTGGGCCATCTTCCTGTAGACAGAAACGCAGAATCACATGGTCACTCGTTTTATTGATCAATCTGTGAAAATCCTTCCTGTAAAGCCCAGTCATTCCACCTTGGTTTTACAGTTCGTAACTTTCACGCTCCATTCACCTAATACCGTCTGCCTTATACATGCATAGACACTTGACGTTCCACCTCCCTTGTATATTTGCACATCGATTCCACTATCTGACTTTATTTGTTTTACTGCTTCGTTCTTACTATATTTGTTTTAAGCGCAACCTGACCGCTCACATTTGGCTCGTTCGAGTGCAGCGTGACGGTCAGCGTGCTATTCCTATCCAGACTCATTTTCTTCCGTTCAGATTTATTTAATTACGCTCACAGTAACACTTGGCAATTGCTTTCAAGTTGTTTCAAAATCACTTTGAGGTTTGTAAAGATTTTATTTGCTTATTCGATAGTTTAATAATGCAGTACCGCAGAAACTTGCTGGAACTTTCGTTTTATTGACGTTTTGGGATCCGAATTCGGCTACGCGTTGCTCTGTGATTTATTCGGGAGGCACACTTCTGCCTAGAAGTGGGGAGGTTTTCTAGTCGGTCACTTCATTTTGATACTTACTCAGGATTAGATCCCATAGCCCACGATTATGCTGGCTCCGATAATGCGTGGTTTGGTTGATGTGTTGGACTAGGGCGCAGTCCAGGGTAAAACTAATTAACAAGTGACCAAAGCTGCTTGGTGGTGCCCACGTGGTATTCCAGTCAACTTCCAGGCCATTGAACTCTCGCAGAATTAGCAAGCTGTTCGTCCCGTCACCCAACTGTCTAAGGTATGAGAGCATTTGGTCATATTCCACCTGGGATGCTGAGGGACTGCGATACACACAGCCTATCTCCAGCTTCTTAGTGGGGAGATGTATCACATAGGCCACTACCTTGAAGTTAGGTTTGTTTAAGGGAGCAAGTGTTTCAGTTTGGAGCTGATCGCTGGTCATGAGCAGTGTCCCTCCCCCTATGCGATAGTCTTCCCTATCGGTTATGAAGACGCTGAAACCGTTTGGTTTCAACGACTCGATATCTTCACTTGGTTGTTAGTGCAGTGTGACAAAGAACACCCCTCATTCAGTCATCGTGATATAACTTCTCTGGTGTGTTCTTCACTTCTCGCCAAATATGTTGCACCAAGCTCTGTCAAGCTGCAGCTTAAATAGCGTTACCGCGTCGACTTCTATTAAATCGCTCGGCAGTTTATTCTAGTCATTACCTACTCTTACTTCAAAGAAGTGGCTTCTGATCCTTAGTCTGAATCTCTCCCTCTTCAACCTCTCTCTCATCCTAAAATTGGGCTCATGGGCGCCCTCTATCTGCGTCAAGCCTCTTATTATCTTGAACGCTTCTATTAGGTTGCTTCTTCTTCTCTCAAGCCCCAACTCTTCAACAAAATGCTGGCATTTTGGTACATTGATAGGAAGATCCTTCGCCAACGACCACTGATACATCTTATCTTAATCTCTTTGCATACTGTCGTCTGTTACTCCCCCGATTAAATTGATATCATCCGCAAACTTAAAGCATGGATACCCCAGTCCGTTCGTTAGATCATTGACGAACAAGATAAATATCATTGATCTCAGCAGGGGGCACTACACTCTTAAATTCTTCTCTCGATGACAGGACTTCGTGTACTCTTACCTAGAATTGTCTTCCATTCAGGCTTGACATTACCCACGTTCTACTCTAGGCGCTATTCTAAATTCTTTCAGTTTTCCAGCGAGTAGCCTATTATTCACTGAATCAAAAGCCTTTTTGGAAGTCAATATAGCACACTTCCAGTTACTCGCTCCAGTCCAGTCTCTTTGTAACCTCGTCTGGAAACACCATGAAATTAGAGAGACAGGACCTCCGCCGCGTGAATCCATGCTGGTAAGGCCCCACCAGCTGGTGCCTTCCAAGGTTTATTCCCATCCCTTCTCTTATTAGGCGCTCTAGTATTTTTAGGATGACCGACGGAAGATTTACTGGTCTGTAGTTCGAGCACACTTCTCTGCCCCCCCCCCCCTTTGTGAATGGGGATGACAGTGGACAAGACAAATGAAATAAGGTTGCTAGTGGTTCTGTCACCACTGTATTGATCGATCTGTGAAAATCCTTCTTGTAAAGCCCAGTCATTTCATCTCGATTCCATATTTTGTGAATTTTTACGTTCCATTCACCAAACACCATCACTCACATACATATAAACATTTGACATCCACTCCCCTTGTATGTTTTACGCATCAATCCTACCATTTGACTTTGTTTGTTTATCTGCTTCAATTTTTATCCTACTTGTATATTTACACATCAATCCTACCATTTGACTTTGTTTGTTTATCTGCTTCAAGTNCCCCTGTTGTTTTAATCGCGACTTGAGCGCTCACATTTGGCTCGTTCATGTGCAGCGTGACGGTCAGCATGCTATTCTTACCCAGGCTCATTTTCTTACATTCAGATTTGTTGAATAACGCTCACAGTAACACTTGGCAATTGCTTTCAAGTTGTTTCGAGATCACTTTGAGGTTTGTACAGTTTTTATTTGCTTATTCGATAGTTTAATAATGCAGTACCGTAGACANTCGTTTTATTGACGTTTTGGGATCCAATTTCGGCTACGCGTCGCTCGTTGATCAATTTGGGAGTTACAACCACACATCCCAGCGACTTTAGTATCGCTGGTGTATCTTATCCGGCCCTGCCGCCTTCACATTAACTAATTGCTCAATGCTCCTTCTTACTTCCTCCACTGATATGACTGTATCTTTCATTGAGCCTTGGAGTGAACGTAATTAAAATATGCCTTTGGATTCTTCTTGGCGTTACTTGCTATCCTGGCTTCGTTCTTCCGGCAGTGTTCTCGTTGCACACCTGCCTTTCGTCGAACTAATTTGTATTCTAGGTCAGCTCGATATCCTTCCGTTTTCTCATGCATTTTTCATACCACCTTTCTTCTTTTCGGTGTCTTTCTTACTACAGTTGTCCACCAAGGTATTGCCCCTCTCCTTTTGACCTTTCTCATGGGTGCAACTTCATCTGTGAGTGTAATGAGATTATCATTAATCTTAATCTACAACCCCTCTAGGTTTACAGTCCATGATACCTGTTGACCAAGCTCCCTCAGCTTACTGTGATCTATCTCAGAGAAGTTCCTTCGATACTTATCGGAGACAAGTTATCCTTGATTCACTGGTCGCAGTCTTATAACTACATGATTGCTCTTGCCTAGCTGTTCTTCTACCCTGACCACTTCAGTTACGTTCGCCGCATTGCGGACCGCCAAATAAAGCGTTACTGATGCTTGGCTATACCTTTACCTGGTTGCTCCATCGATATTTTGATAGAGAGCCCTTTCTATGATCAAATCAACTAAAGATTCGCCGGAAGACCCTTCCGGCGCAGAGCAGGCTGTCCATTCTATCTCCGGTGCATTGAAGTCACCTACCACTACCGCTTTTTTTCGAAGATTACCTATCTCAGTTAGGAACTCCAGCAGTTCTCAATCTTCTTACTTAGTGGAACTAGGGCTTCCATAGACACAGGTTACCGATAGACAGGATGAGGCTCCTGCTACGGCTGCCTCCATAGCTTGAATGTTGGTGGTAGGTAGATTGAAGCCTGCGTGGTGCTCTAGATGGTCCGCCATGAAGAACATCACTCCTCCGTCTGTTAAAACGTCCGTTCTGTCCTGCCTATACACTGAAAACCCCTCTGAATTCGTTCGATTCACCCCTGCATCCGTTCTGAGCCAATTTTCGGTTACCTCTACACTCTCAACACCCTCTGTCTGCGCTCACAGTTCTGGCTATTTGTTCCCAATGCTAAGAGTGCATTTGTGAACACTAGCGTTGAAGTCTTGACGTATTTCATGGGTTCCAGGCTAAGCCAACAAGTGCGGATCTTGGAAAATGCCGGTTTTCGATTGATGGGTAATGCCCGCTGACGAGAATTTGAGAGCACGGCCCGCGAGTAAGTGAGATTGAGATGGGGATTCAGGTAATTGAAAGGAAGAATCTGAAAGGGAAGATGGGAGGCGAGGGGTGCAGTATCTGCTTGCAGTACACAAACATGCGCATCTGGATAGTGGACACATTTTTGCATGCACATAGGTAAAATTTGGCATAATGCAGGCTTAAAGATGCGAAGAAAATTTATGACACTTTGCTTTCAAAAAGTTTTTCTGTATTTTTACCTTTTCGTTTTTGTTTTTTTGATTTGTTTTTTGTACGCACAAAAATACCCAACATCGAGAGAAATGATGAATCAGTACAGTTAGGATAAATGCATTTAAAACGAGAACGCGGTGAATGGAGAGATAGACGAATAAATAGAGAGGGAGTAACTAATGAGAGTTGGTTGAAGCGTGTTTAGAACCAAAAAATGTAAAGAGCTTCTGTTTGAACATGCTCTTTGAAGGCGCGTCAACAACCTCCTTCGGCAGGCTGTTCCATTATGAGATGACCATATGGGTAAAGAACCAATGACGAACTCGGATGCGGGGTCAAGGCTTAAACAGATTTTTCCTTGACCCTTCAAATGCGGTGGGTATTTAGGGGGTTAAGGTTCAGTATNGGATTTGGGACATGGAAGAGACCTTAGTATAGCTTTCTGGCTGCTCGCTGAGGTCGTTCGAGGGAGGTACGATCACCCAGAACCCCGAAGCACGTGATTTGGGCTTCGTGTTCTAATGGCGGTCTTACATAAGTATCATATGAGAGTTGAAAGTCTTCTTCACCAAAGCGAGGGAAGGAGCGCTTGATAAAGTTGAGTACCCCAAAAGCCTTTTTTCGGGCTTTTGGTGGTGGCAAGAAAAAGATAGAGAATTAGTTAACCAGAAGCCAAGGATCTTATGCTGGTTGACAGTCCGAAGTCGGGATGTGTTAAACACATCGAAGGTGTGCGCGCAGCCCCTGTTAAAGGACATACACATTTGTCATCATTTAATGGGAGGCTCCAGTCTGATGACCATGCTTTGGTGATATCCATGGTGGCCCGCACTGCTGACGTGTCACTCCCTCAGATTGTATCATCGTCAGCATATATCACAATGTGGACTGGGATTTTGTCCGGGCGGTCATTTATGTATAGGATGAAAAGGAGTGGACTTAGGACGGATCCCTAGGAAACCCTTATTGTCATTGGGGAAGAATTTCAGAAAAAGGTTCCTGCTCTAACAGAGAAGAACCACGAGTAAAACAGCCGTCTAGAAGATTAAAATGCCTGTCTCTAATACCAGACATTTCCAGCTTGTGCATTGGGGGAGAATGTGGTACTCGCTCGATGGCTTTGGCAAAATCTATGAAGTTTGCATGTGAGATTTTACCATCGTCATAGACCTAGGTTGAGCTTGACGTGACATGACATATAGCATATTGGTGATGTATGATCTGCCAGGAACGCAGCGTTGTTCAAAATGAGAAAGAAGGTTGTTGTCTCTTAATGAGGCGTTGAAAAAGTTTGATGGGACACTTGTTAGACTTATAGGTCTGTAGCTGGGGTACTTCCGGAGTCCCTTTATGTAGATTGGTGATATGATTACCTTTTCTCAGGCATCAGGGAATTCACCTTTAGTTAGGCAGTTCTGAAACAGCCGTCCGTAGTATGGGGCTAGTACAGCTGCTTTTCCTTTGAGTATTCTGAGATGGACCTCGTCTGGGCCCATTGAGCTATAAGGATTTAGTGACTTTAGAAGTTTGAGTAGTTCCTCAGTCTGAACAATGGGAGCTACACCTGACTTAAGCCGTACAGCAGGAAAGAAATAAGGTAGACCGAAGTTGAAAATATATTGGAAGTGAGTTCCGAGAATGGCGAACGTGGGCAGGCTGCACTACCCGTTCCATCCTAGGCTTAGCTCTATAGAGGTTGACTGTGGGCACCGGGACTCTGTCCTTGAAGGACAGACGGTGGTGTATGCATTGTGGTCGTGGCTGTGAAGGCCGTATAGCATACTTATGCCTATTTCCCCTATAAGGTTGCGATATCGTGGCAACGAGGAAATTATCCTCATTACCGACACGTGCAACTATCTTATCGGCAATCGACGCAGCTTTGTCGATTGAGGAGTCCTCCAGCAGAGCCGTTATCGTCGGTTGGACGTGACATGGCAACGACTCGAGCCACAGCTCTCTGACGATGTCAGAGTGGGCGTTTGCTGGGCCGGCTAATGAGCGTAGACGCGCCAAATGCCTGCTTGGCGTCGTGTCACCAATCGGGTGACGAGCCAGCAAATGGCGTAACTTTTCCTCATTAGAGGGAGTGTAGAACTGAAGGATAGCAGCCTTCGGAACGTCGTACGCGTCCTTCTCCGGCGGTTTAAGAATAATATCCCTGATGGCGGACATTCGGTCGTCAGAGATTGCCTCTACTGCGTAAACGTATTTGGAGCGCTGGCTCTGCACGTTACGAGCGATAAACTGCGTTTCTAACGCAGAAAACCACACCTCAGGGTCATGAGGGATAAGGGCTACTGGCTTAAAACTCATAGCCAATAGGTTCAGTTTCCTATCGTCTACTGGTGGACGTTCCTCGACCATCGTACAAATGTGATAAATAATTATATCGTGCAAATGATAATGAACCGTGAGGAAAAAGTGCAAACCAAATTGGAATTGACCTACAAAGTAGACCGTGTGGGCTCACCAATGAAGCTAACCGGAGTTGACGGCTTGCCCGTAAGTCTTCTTACGAGCCTCTAAGTGCGTGCGACCTCCTAGTGTCTCGTTGCCTGAGGTAGACAAAACACTCGTGGGAGTCGTAGACGTATATTAGCGAATCGTGGTACTAGATAGCACCGAAACGTGCCGATGTGACGCTAAACAATGCAAGCAAAAAATGCAGTAGCAAAGCGAAAGCGTGTCACACGTGTTGCGTGGGTTTGAACAGGACCCAGCTTATATTTATACCTGAGCGGAAAACCGGGCTCAGTCAAACAAGCAGAAGTAACACAAAGAAATATCACACTTGGAGTCAGAGTTGATTGTGAAGAAAATATGAACGGAAAACGTCCTCGTGGCTTGCTCTTTTTCTTTGTACAACCATCGTCACTACATACCGTGCAAGATAGATGGGACATATTTGAATGAGGGTTAACTGACCTAACAGAAAGGTTCGCGCCACTGAGGGAAGGACGAACCAGACATCGACAAATATGAAGGATATGCGGGATGGAGAGGACGCGGAAAAATTGGCAGACAATACTGGGATCGCTTTAAGCCTTACGGCACTCAACAAGCTTGCAGTGACTACAAGCGAGCGCGGAACAGATGTCAAAACCCTCAAAGGCGTGCCAAATATGACTTCGAGACCCCAGTCGGCTATGATAACCTGGGTTTAGCTGGGTCAGCTGATACGCCAGAGTCTCCAGATATTTTCATCTGTGAATCAAATGTACATAGAGAACTCCAGACGCTGAAGAAGCACATTTCAGCAGGTCCGGATGGAATTCATCCAGCCATAGTACAGCCGCTGGCCGGTGTGCTAGCCGGGCTGCTGACTGTAATGTTCAGGGAATCAGTGCAAAATGCTACGCTACCCCGGGACTA
>UZAN01056517.1:3322-13552 GCA_900618425.1 Echinostoma caproni | reverse complement strand
CAAAGATAGTTTAGATTCATCCTGACAGTTAGTGTGATTCCAAAGTCAACTACACAACGTGAGTGCTAGATGTCAGATATATATATTTTTTACACCGGTTTGCGGACAAGCATGGTGCCAACACCAAAATAATAATAACGATAACAATAACCGGAGGGGAAGTTGGGATACAGAACAGGAAAAAGATGGAACTGTTAAAATGGGAAATAGAAACTAAATGGAATGACAACTTTTTGTGTTAGTTTCTTTTTTATGGGGCACGGGATTTCGACAGGCAAACCGTACAGCATTCGCGCCACTGACTTCTATTCTGGGCCATACCTCTTAGCGTCTCTAACCAACGACAATCCTCATCTCTTGGGCCCCAACCTGGAAGGCGGGCTGCATCAATCGAGGCGAGAGCTGAAGCTAGCTTCTTCTTACCTCTACGACAGGTCATGGTCTGACCGACGCGTCGCTTCTTCCAGCCTTGCTCAGCACGTGCAAAGAGAGCATGAGAAAGTAGTCGATGGGCAGGCATAGGCAATACGTGACTAAGCCATCGGAGGCGATGTAGAGCGATCACTTGTGTTAGAGGACAATTATCCACATCCAACACACGACGAAGGACCTCGTCATTGCTCACCCGGTGTTCCCACCAGACACCAGTAATGCTTCGGAGATATCGGTGGTTAAACAACGAAAGTCGATTGGCATCCTCAACGCAGGTCTCGCAAACGTAAAGCAAAATGCTACGATCTGCGGCGATGTACACCCTTCACTTAAGGGACAGTCGGATGTCATGGTGGGGTCATAGATGTCGCAGGTTAGCGAAAGCTGGTCTAGCTTTCGCTTTTCGTCATGTGATCTCCTCCCCAACACTCCCCGCGCCCCCCCCCCAGCTGCGATCAAGCTCCCGAGGCGCTTGAGGCTCTCAACTACTTCTAGCTGATCGCCACAGATGGTGAATGCAGGCACAAGCTCCTGCCAGTCTTGAACAAGCACTTCGCACTTTGAAGGTGCAAAGCACATGCCATACCTGGATACGTCGATCGCCAAGCGGTTTAAAGCGTCTTGGACTGCCTGCGTGCTTTCACCCAGCAAGGCGATGTCATCGGCACATTTCTAAATCAAGAACTCTGTTCCCTGGGAGGAGTTCGACTCCACCGTTTGCTAGACCGGACAAAGCGTTTTGCAGAACATCCTCCATGTCAGATCGCTTGACACACACATACACAGTCAAGTGCAAGGATGAGACTATATCCGGAAAACATAAAGTGATCATGAAAATGGAGTCGGCTACGCGCGGTTCAAGGAAGGTTTCAATGTTTCAACGGTTCGAGCTAAACTAGTTTGTTGATGGCTTTAATAGTATTAACGGCATTGAATACGACTGAGTCAAGAGGAGACTATGATTTTTGTCATTCTGCTGGCTTCTGATTTGCCTACCTTACCAATCAAGCTCTGATTGATTTACCCTTAGGGGTGAAAATAAGAGACACTTAGTGTGTGTTTGAGAAGTGAAGCACCCGGCAAAGGTCTTGAGTCTCACGCACCTAGACCCCGGACGGGACAGCATTCGATTGTTCAACATGGGCGGATGGTCTATTTCGCTATGCAAACATTTCATCACTTGCCGACATTTTCAGTGCTTGGGAACTGGCAGATATCTGTTCTTGTACGGAGAAAGCTATGAGTCACCCGTTCTGCTAACGAGGTTTTTGATCAGTTAGTTGCTACTCCACAATTAGATATACCCGAGTGACTTCTCGAGGAGAGTAAGTGGATAGTTAAAGGTGAAACGATCTAACGCTACGTTTCCGGTCTTGCAAGAGTGAACTTATTCCGGTGGCGTCTAATTATTGACCGTTCCGATATGATTGGATCACTGGCTGTAGGAAGCTAACCGGGCATTGCATGCTTGTTTACGTAGGCACGCAGGTCATCGCACTCTGCATCAAGGCACGACCAGTCAAAACAGGGTACTCTCAACATTTGACAGATACTCTGACAATACACACGGGAACCATATTAGCCAGATCTAATCAATCCTGAAGCATCTGTAATTAAGAAATATGAAATGTTTATGTTACATTACTAAAGGTAAACATTTTTAGAGAAAAGAGAAATTGATCACTTCCTACGGTTTTCACACACCACCCCACTACTTTGCGGATCAGGCTTTGGTTAGCCGAAGGCTCCGGTTGTATATTCCACAGGAAAATTCACCTGCCTTGACCTGGGCAACCTGGGAGTATTTGGCCCACAAGCAAATCGTGGAATGTTTTTCTTTTTATAAAGATAATTGTGCCGCGACTTGTTTGGCCCAGAGTCTGAACTCAGACGAGTGTGAAATATAATATCTAATATCTAATATGAAACAAAGAAGAAAGAGTCGAGAACAAGTGGTCACCACAGGCCTTTAATAAGGCCCCAACGTTAGTCCGATTCTCTGTAGCATAATAAGAATCCGATCGAACTCGTCGGACAAAGTTTGTTGAAAATTAATTAGGGAGAACATATTGATCAATCGGATGAGTGAGTTCAAATTCGAATTTCGTTTAATTGGGCTTACTGAAATTGCCTACATAATATGGTTTATATACATAATCAAAACGAAACTAATCCCTTGGTAACCTGATTTTGACAGTGAAACGAGCATGCGATAATGTCTGTTGTGGCTTTGATCAGTCAAATAGTGATGTACGTGTGCATGTGAACTCACTCCAATGAGTTGAGCACCCTGCCGCCTGTCTCTTGGACACTTAAAGGTCTCATACCATCTGTACCAAAGTGTGACAGTGTTTCCGGAGTCGGACCCGTTCGTCGATCTGTGGAAGCGGACTCGGACAAACGAGGCGGACAAACCGTGCCCCGTAAAGGAATATCGAATGAACCCATTTCAGCGTGCTTTTGTTGTGCCAATTGAGTAAATTCATTGGAATCCCGTCCAAAGGGAGCGCCATCACCGCTGTCTGCGATGGATTCCACACCGCCGCCGCCACCACCACCACCATCGGCGCCACCTGCACCACCACCAACCCCACCGCCACTACTGCTACTGCTGTTCGGTGTACGATCGGCTGATGCAGCCCAAATGCGGGAACAGTGATCTTCCAAAATAGCCTACGGGAAGGAGACGAAGAGTGTATGTGAGAACGGGAATAANGGAATAAAAACCGATCAAACTGCATAGCTTTGACTAGTTGTTCAACTGTAAAATGTGATTAAAATAAAAACTGTGAGCGTTTAATACATTGGATAACTCGACAAAAAATTGAAAGTTGATAAAACGCAGGACGGGACCACCGGGACAGAGGTAACTTGTTAGGCACAATAGTTACTGCAGGTGTTTGTTGCATAAGTAAATAGAAAATGAAAAACGGTCTTATCAGTTGTTCGGTAGTCGAGCAGGTATCATGCATGCGTTCTGCCGGTAAGGTCTGGGGTTCGCGATCTCCAGTTGGGTCGATGGATTCGCACTACTGCTGCGGAGACTAAACCTGATTAAAACAGCTGTCCAATGCTTCCTAGCTTTTCCGTTAATGCTTCATTTGTGTGTGTTTCAAACCCCCTGCCACGCTAGTGTGGTACGTGTGAGGTCAGAAAGTGAAACAAACACCATTAAATTCACATGTGATGGAAATGTTTGTGATAACCGACAAAGAGCACTGGACAGCTGTTTTGTCCTGTTTGGAACTCGTCAGCAATGCGTACTTTGTGTCCCAGTCAGGACTTGAACAGCGATCAGTCGGGTTGAGACTTAAAACCTTTGACACTGAGCTACACGGTCTACGGTCATCACCTTGTGCGAATGGCTCGATCAAAAATAAAGCATCATTACTCACTGGCGACTACCAATAGAAACGCACTAGTTGGGAATCTGAAAAGCTGTTGAATTTCGTGGTCTCACTGACAACGGTTGGTGTCGGTAACGAACCGAACAATGAGAGGCCGCTCCGGTTGGTCTGCTTTACTTTTTTCAGTCAAAGGGTCAATCGAGTTTAACTTATTGACAGTTATATATATAGTCCAGTCATTCACATACTACTTACTATCACATATTCTACCAAGACCATCAGGTCACGTTTCTTGCGGTTAGTAGCATCTAACCCACTTACAAAACATCCAATCGTAGCACTGATTCTTCATTGGACTGGCTCTGAAAGAGCTGTCTACACAAAATTATCCTGTGTAATAAATGAGGTTATTGTGACGAAAATACACTTCCTGGGTACAAGCATATGAATGAACTGACGAAAGATTAACCGGATACGCATGCCTGACGAGCGGCAAGAACCGCGAAACCGGTCGTATGCTTCCAGGGAACTTTTGTCCAGTCATTCACATACTACTTCTTATGAAATATATATATATATATATTCATACACGTCTGAATCCAGACTGTGCCAAACAAATCACGAAACAATAATCTTTAAAAAAAAGAAAAGTTTCATGAATACTGCTAGATTGCCCAAGTCAATGTCAGGTGAATTTTCTTAAAGATTCCGCAACCGGAGTATTCGGCTAGCTAAAGCCTGACCCACAAGGCAGAGGGGTGATGTGCAAAAACCACAATCCATTGGGAGTTGGTGTCCGGTTCATCGGATCATACGCCTTCAGACGGGGTCAAACGTCCGAGGTGACCAATACACCACGATGCCCAATCGAGCCAGCGACCATTGCCACAACCGGAAAGGTGGTTCATAGGCCTCTTCTTGGTTGGTTTAGAATCAGGGATTTTGGCCTTAGGTGAATTACCGGTGGCCAACCAACCCAGTTATAGCTCCGGATATCGGCTATTCATCCTCTCACTTTGGTGGAAAAACACCTCCGACACGAGAAGGCAGAGAGTAGGGCTTCCTCAGCAGTGGCCACATGAAACACTCGGTCGTACGAGAGCATTTCATGAGGTGACCAGCAGCAACACTGGACACCCACCGCCGATCATAATGAGGCGTTTTTGTTCACAGTAAACTTCTTCCAAAGCAAAGACGATTACTTTTCTAGTCAAATTTGGGGGTTGGGGTGGAATGATTCATTTCAAATAAAAATGGAACCAAACTAAGACGTTCAAAGTGTGGCGACATTTTGCTACAATCAGAAACAATAGTTTGCAAAGCTAAAAACGAGATTTGAGTAAATTGTTCACAAGAGAATACAAATGGATCACAACAATTGTGATGCACAAAAGAGCAAAACAGTTTTTCTGGCAAACTATAAATGCGTGAGTATATGATTGAATGACTATACGCGTGTCACGCGCAACAACAGACGGAAAAGAAAGCGCAAAAATGTAAAGTGATTAGGCGAAACTCTGATCGAAATCAGATAGATTGAAAGTATTCGGAGGAGGACGCGTTCCAGTGTATGGGTCGGCAGAGAAAACGGAAGGTAAAATGGAGAGAAATTACGGGCTGATCAACGAAGGAGGAAAGGGGTGCGGGTTAACTGTAAGTCAAGATGAACGGGACCGTGGTCTACGTCTGAGAGCAATGACGTGCTTTTGTTCTGTACAAGAAAATTAGAAGGCTAAGAATGTTGAACGAAATGAAAGTACGAGGGGGAAAGCATCGATCAATTTTATTCCCTCTGCAAACAATTTTGTTATTGTTTTGTGAAAGAACATAGCTCACTTTCAGCCCCGTTAGTCAGCAACAATGACAAAAAATGCTGTGACGTTCAGGGCCATCAAAATCTCCATGCATAGTTAGCGTTTCAACATACACAAATAAACCGATCGTGTGAAAAACATACGTATATATATTTTTTCATTTTTATTAAATTTACAATTATCAGGAAGGGGGAGGCGGCCAGTCAAAGGGCTGTCATATAACAAATAATGAGGGAAGTCAGGCGGCGTTGGTAAGATTTAAACACACGTCCTCCGGGCTGATAATTTGGTGACGTTACCACCACGAAAACCAAGGCCTTGACATTTTTTCATGTACAGAGTTCGGAAAAACACAGAACAGGGTTAACTTTAAGCCGATAGTGTAGTCAGCATTCTGGTCGGTTGGAAACATTAACGACTGGTGCAAAATGAACACCTCAAGCGACCGAAAAACACGATGTAGTTTCCATCTTTCTCTCTCTCGTTGTCACGCTTTTATGGTGGCTACCAGATCTTACGAAAGAACTACCGAAGACCACGAATGACAAATCGTAACAGGGTTGGAGGAGAGAAAACAAACACATTTGAGACTCAAATGTATCTGGTCGAACTGATGTGGCAGTTACACCGGTACGGATCCGCCAGGCCGATTCCAAGTAGGGGATTGGGCTACCATACAAGGAGTGTGTGGCAAACAGTAATTTGTCAGATTCCATCCGAGTGAGAAATACTGGTCATAAATGCAATAAACACGTCCTAAAGAAAGAATTCTACGCAACAACCAATTTTTCTGATTCTGCTTTTATTACACGCTTAGGCGTGTTGAACGGTACAAGAGATAAACCTTATGGCAAGGTGGACCGAATGCTTGCTTGTGGAATCTGGCACTGTAACTGGTAAAACACATAAGGCATTATTGGAACAGATGTGACATAATGTAGGCTGGTAGCCGAACTGCTACCTATCGTCAAATACACCGAGCGGAAAATCAAACCAAACCGGTTGAATAAAGTCGGCTTTTCGATTAGCCATTGACATCCACGGTGTTAAAGAGCTCGGCTACACATTACCACACATACATAGATGATTTCCGGACACCCTGTGAGAATATCAATCTATACCGCATCGCATGGTGTTAAACGGTGTACAAACAGGGTTTCTTGTAAGACAAACTTGTAATTGGCATGCAACACTGATAGCAAATAAAACTACTCAACCAACGCCATCCGAATCCGACCTTAAAAACGGCTAAGTGAAAAAGATGGAGTACCAGCGTGTGGGGATCATTGTACACAACGCATAGTGAGTGATTCGTGAGTTTGGGAGAAGGATCAAGCGGGATTACAGTTATGTTCTTTCAAATGTTACCATTTAGCAATATTCCGATATCCCATAACACCAATTAAATGATGTGGGGTCTTCATAGTTCATGTGGACCGCGATTCACGCCCTTGTATTATCCCGAGCATAAATGAAGATACCGATCAGCGGAAGAATACAGAAATTTGGGTCACGTAAACCGGTTAGGGTAGCTGAAACGCGGTCCGGAAAGCCATACGTCTTTATTTATGTATTTATTAGCTTAGCACGGGAGTCTTGAGGGATGGCTCTGAGAGATTCACTCTTCATCCTATAAACTAATTTTCATTAGTAGTAGTGGTAAAAATCCACAAAGCAGTCCTGGGATGAGGAAAGTTGTTTATTACGAATGACGGTAAGGGTATTGGCAAACTGGCTTAGATCCAATAAAATGTCTCGTTTGAAACAAGTGACCATGACTCTCACAAGCAGGCAGGACAATAAATGGAGCAGTCTGGTAGTAGACACGCGTCTGTTGTAGTTACAATTTTGAATACAGCAATTCGCTCTAGGAGTTCTCGTTTATTTTTAACTGTTATGAGAAACCGCCAATGGTATCCTTCTGAGCGCTCTAATAATACTTCTCATAAATTAGAGTAGTAACTCACAACAGTAGTACATTTCAGGGTTATCTGGGTTCAGATAGTAATTCAAACAGGGTGTGGCACGAGTACCCCTAAAAAAAACACTGTTTTTCAACGGATGCCATACTTCTATGCCACCTAGACAGGTTGAATCTCTCGAAGAATCAAAACCAGAACCTTTGGCTAGACAAGACCTATCCCGTAAGACAGTGGATCGCCGTGAGTAAACCGCAGCGCGTTTAAGTCGGTGTCGAGCCAGTCGGAGTTGATGTCCTGGAGATATGGCTCATTTCTCTCAAGTGCCCAATACGTTCAACCGAGTCAATTGATTTGCTCACTTTTGAAAGGAAACCACGTTTCGTTTTATTGTGTTGGCAAACACCTGATCGTATATACGCATAGGCTATGTACAATTGTACCCTGTAGGTCAAAGACTACTGTGAATATATGGTCAGCGAGCCTGTACGTCAGCGGATACGTTTCCGTACTGCAGACAGCAGGACAATCAGTAAATGTGGTTAACCATGAATTGGTAGACATTGTTTGATTGTAAAAACTTGAAATTTTTCAAGGGTTAGCAAAATCAACTGGAATTATTTTAGTATTTATTAGAAGTATAAAGCGAAATAGCAAAGAGAAACCGCACAGCAGTACAGAAAGAATAAACAATTCATAGACTGCTCCGATTTAGGCGACTAGGGCTAAAACGCTAGGCGGTAAAAATGTAGGCAAGCTAAGGAAAACAATTATTTACAACTGTGTTTCTCGAATTCCGAGACGGTAGACTGGACGTGTTGTCCAGTTCCAACCTGTTTCGTGAATCAGACAGTTAATGGTCGTACCTGAGCATTATCACGAGTATTGTCTTGCTGGGACCGAGCGGCGGCAAGCAGACGATCAGCCCACGGTCTTTGCAACAACGCTGAAGCTGTGATCGCTGTCTGGGAACGCACAGCGTCCGTGGTAGTAGTAGTAGTCACAAATGCGGCACTGACTGTGGTGGTCGTGCTGGTGATCCTCGAGTCTGTGACAGTAGATGTCAAGTGATCCGACTGTGGGACATCAAGTGAACCCGTCGCCGATTGAAGATCAAGACTAACCGGTTCACTGGCAGAATGACCAGCATTGGGACTAGCCTGAAAAAGATAATAATAATGTTGGAGTGACATCCGATGCTTCAGTCGTATTTAATTGGCAGGCAGAAATGAGCAATGTGAAACGAATCAATTAAATCGTGGTGGAAAAGCCATTGTCTGTGGGAAATAAATTCGTACAACTGTCAGAATTATAAATAAATTGAGAATGGATGATGTACATGCTTGGTCAATCAATTACCGCGTTTACCTTATATGGGTATACATTTGATTCAACCTAGCATAATCATCATCACCGTATTCATTATGCAAGCGAATAAAGACTAAATTCAGTTGACCGGGGGGCAAAAGTGATCTGGCATATTGCTCGCAACGGGGTGCAACAGACTGGGACACTTTATACGTCGCGGTAGCCCACACTGATGAAAGAGTGCTTTTGACAAACCAGATCCGAACCTTTGACTCAAAAGTCTGACTTGCAAGGCAGCGAGAATTTGCGAATCTTTTCTTGAACAACCTTAGACGGAGACTTCCACTCAAAAGTCTGACCCACAAGGCAGTGGGGCGTAGATCCAACACGAGGACGTGATCAAAGCATCTGCTAAGGGGAACTTCTAAAAATTTGTCAAACAAGGTCTTCGGGTTTTGGTAGAGTGTGTTGTTTGCCGGTGCGTTAATTGACGGTCCATTGTTCCGAATCAGCCCTTATTCTCCAGCACCTAAAGATAACATGGACGATACAGTACCTTATTGGTTGAGGGCTGCCAAGCTTGGGGGGAGGGGACGGTAACTATTCGATGAAGTACTTATACTGCTACCGGGAGGAAGCCTCAGGTACCCCGATCATACGTCCACTAGTGAATATTTTTTCACCAGCGAACTGCTTCTCCTTTATTTGCTGGAGTGACCTCTCCCGGAACGGAAGTGAATCATCAAAGAATGCCAGGTGTCCAATTAGCTGGCCTTGTGAAACTGAACCATTCATACATGGTTGGATCTGTGGCTCTGAAAAGCCATCCTGTATAGCTCACGATGAGATATATAAATATATTGCCCTGGAAGCAGACGACCGGTTTCGCGGTTCTTACCGCGTGTGAGGCATGCGTACGAGGTAATCTTCGTTCGTTTATTTGTGCCCAGGAAATATCTTTTCGTCACAATAACCTCATTTATTACACAGGATAATTTTGTGTAGACAGCTCTTTCAGAACCAGTCCGCTGATGAATCAAGACTACCGTGAATCGATGTTTGTAGGTGAGTTAGATGCTCAAACGACGCTCAAGTCACATGTGTTGCGGTTAAGAGCATCCAACTTACCTACAAAACATCGAATCATAGTGGGATTGATTAATCAACGGACTGGTTCTGAAAGAAATGCTCACGCAAATGAGGTTCTCTTGTGAGGTGCCTCATAAGAAAAGTAGGTTCAACCGGATGTGAATTATCGAAGTGGGGATCCGAGATGCTCTGATTGGGAAGGGCCAAGAGCGAGTCCGGTAAGTCAAGGCAGGAAACGTCAGAGAACGAAATTAAACATTATGTTTGTGTGGTTGAGAGGCACGAAAATGAACTGTGTGCATGAATGCCCTAAGTAAATGC
>UZAN01056516.1:2250-13553 GCA_900618425.1 Echinostoma caproni | reverse complement strand
CTGGGCAAACACATGGAAGCTAACTCTCAACGCCAGAAAATGCAAGCACCTACTGCTGGGGCGCTGGGGCGACGGACGCCATTGAATCGACCGATGTGGTCAGGGATCTAGGGGTGCAGATACACTCATCCTTCAAACCCTCGATGGAATGCGCGGCAGCCGCAGCGAAAGCCAATAGAGCGTTATTCCAACTCTGCCGAACGGTATCATCGAGAGAGGCTAAAGTACTCTTGCCACTGTTTAAGGCTTTTGTGCGACCAAATCTGGAGTACTGTTTTCAGGCGTGCGCCTCTCTCCTAGTAAAGTATAAACAACTGCTTGAGGCAGTGCAGAGAAGGTTCACTAGAATGATCAGTGTACTGCAGGGTAACTCACACAAAGAAAGGCTGGCGGCTCTTGACTTATTCTCTTTGCACCGCCGTCACCTGGGGGGTGACTTGACTGAGACGTTCAAACAAATCAAAGGACTATCAATAGCAGATAGACCCTCAGAGGGCTGATGAAACCATGGACCAACGGAAGTGCCATGGCACTATTTTTCTCCCACCGCGTGATAAACGTATGGAAGAAGCTACCATCCACAATAGTAGCAGCAACTAATGTTCTACAATTCAAAAGTAGACTAGACAAATGCTGGGACGAGGTGCTTCCCGAGTATGACTAGCAGAGATCTCAGTCACTACCCACATACCCCTAACGTAGCCGTTTTTCAATGTCCCTATCAGTCCATTACATCACTCACTTCACGCACAATTACTAAGACACCTATTTAGCCCACAGGAATCTCTCATGTCAGACGTTGCAGTCCGCTGAGGTGCGGTGCCCGTCAAATGATTGATACTGCTGATTTCCCGGGGGCGATCCCGTACTACACCTCTTCTCTTGTAGGTACAACATCCAACATACAACTGTGGAACTACCTGGCAGTCGCAGCACGGTGGGAACCACCAGCTAACAAGTACAAGGNTACAAGGACCTAGACTTTCACTGGCCGAAGCCTGAAGACCTACATGATTTTTGGGAACTCATCTCCTGCCTCGTTTCATAAAAGTGGTGCGCAACCTCTTCAGCATGCCAAATTGTACAAGGTCCTAGGCTTCTGGTTAAATAGCAACCTTTCTTTTTCACACCATCACCAGTTAGCTAGCAAATCTGTCTTCCGTTTTCTTCGCCTTTTTCGAATATCTTTCCCTCATATCACCAAAAACGACTTTCCACTTACTTTTGGCACCTATATCCGTCCTCTTCTAGAATATGGTAGTTAGGTTGTTCACTCCGGCCTGATCCGTGATCGTGATACTCTTGAACGAGTTCAAAGAGCGGCAACAAAGACGGTGACTGGATTGCAACACCTTCCTTATCCTAACCGTCTAATGGAGCTTGATCTGTATCCTCTGGAAGTCAGGCGAATTAGAGGTGACTTATTGCTTCTACACCACCTGTTCTCCTCGGGCCTAGTAGATAAGGTTTTCACTTTAGCACCCAATGGTGGAACACGGGGTAATACCAAAAAGCTATACAAACCTCAACCCCACACCACCCTTTGCATGTCCTTTTTCACTTTCAAAGTGATTTTACACTGAAACGCATTGCCAGAAGAGATAGTCTCTTCAACAAGCAAAGCGTTTTTCACGTCTCGACTTGATAGGTATCTAGATTAATTGCCTCCTCTTAAGACCTCCTCCAAAAACAAAACAAAAGAAGAAAAAAATACTATAACCCTTTTTATGTATTTTTGTCTTTGCCCAATTACTGTAGCAAATTATTTCGTTTAATATTAATGTTGCCAGAATAATTAACGTCGCTAGTCCCCGGGCAAGACGATATATTTCCCCTCCATTTGTTTCTGATTTTCCAGTTGGGTCCTCCACGAACAGACAACAAGAAACCATCAAAGATTCGGGACCATTGAACGCCAGCCTCAAACCCGAAAGTCACTTCAAGACTTCAAGACCAGACCTGACCTGACCTGATAACCTTCCAGCAAAAACTGGATGACTGCTGGCTGACTGTATTTCCTGATTTGGAGTGACCAGTGCCAGGTAAACCATTGGCCAACCTGAGAACCCCGTGCGAAAGTTAGTTCTACATCTTATTAGATTTCCTTTTCCCTATCACCCTTTTCCGTTATAACAAATAACTCAATTTCTATCCTTTATGAAGTACAAATCTTGCGTTCTCCGATTCTTCATTTACACCTTATACTTACTAACCAGTAAAGCGTGTCTGGATTGAATTTCTTGCATAGAAACCATTTCAGACGATGACCGTTTTTTGACCGGAGCTTACTAATATTACCGAATAAACATTCCAAAATCTCTTTAGCATCTCATTCTGACCGGCATCCATAAGCCCGAAGACAGGGATCAGGAACTTCTCCTGCAGTCGAAGCACACTGGGATCGCATCAGATCTCACAAGTGCAAGTAACTGGAAGCATTGGCAACAGCCGCAAGTCCTGTTTACTCGACCTGTCCAAGCCTCAGGAGATGGACAGAAGAATGCGCACCCGGTGGCAGGGTTGCCAGGCCCATTCTGGTTGAGTTCAGGAATCACAATATTAGGGATGTGCTACTATGCAGTAATGAAAGGGTAGAACAAACTACTGCGGGTAGATACCGAATAGTACCAGATAAACTAAATCGAATGTCTAAGCGACCCCCGGTGGAAGTTCTAAAAGTGGATCAGCCGAAACTAAAACAAGAAGCACCCATAAAGAGCGGCCTACAAGGTGTTCGAACCCACGCCTTGGTAAAGGTTCACAAACTACAAAGTGGGCAGTGAGCGCCGAGTTAGACTGAGGTCGTTGCATCCACTCCTCGCCGAGGCAGCCCTCAAAATGTTGTCGAGCCCATCAGCCCCGGGCATCACATGGTAAATGGAAAAATACTATCAAGAGCGCCGAAAATAAACTTTAAACAACAGATTCGACAATGGAAACCACTATCAGTAAAATCATTACGATGCAGTGAGGCGGGTAAACGACATATAAAACAGCACCGGGGTAAACCAGGAGCAAACAATTAGACGAACAGAAAAGCGGCCGGAGGGATAAAAACAACGCCGCGAAAGGAGATTTCGGCCGTAGATATGACTATAACTATGACCCCTGTCACCACATCGAAGTGTACGCAAACCCCCCAAAATAAGAGGCCAAGGGATGATAGAAGAATGCCGCGGGAGCAACTTCGTTGTTACTAGACCATGCCTCCGTTCAACCGGATATGAATGAAACAGAATCGGACGGTGAGAAAACAGTCATCGAAAAGATGGTTCAGCCAAACGAAATCTCTGTGAGGATTCGCGGTGAAACGAAACCAGTGTGGGAGTAAATACCCCGGTAGAAAACGTACCGAGCCCTCAGGTACTACGCTCGAGGGAACTCATGAGGAAAATAGCCTAAACACAGAGATCCCAGCACTGCAAAAAAAGTTTAAAAAAGTGGTATACAAACGTCTGCAGAGCTTGGAAATAAGTGAGGAAAACTGAAACCAAATGCCCAGAATATGACGTAATCATTTTGACCAAAACATGGCTGTCTCCAAGGCACGTCATAGATCACCTCCTCCCTCCTGACTTTGCTGTGTATATGACAAACCGGGAGGTAGGTAAAGGAGGCGGAGTGTTGATTCTCGCAAAGAATCAATATGCTCAATGGGAAACCGCTGAACTGAGACTGTGCACCCCAACTGTGCAAGCAGTTGAATGCACTATTCGGAACCGGGGACGACACTTCGTCATCCTTGCAGTCTACGGAGCACCCTTGACTAGATCAAAAGAGAACAGATAGCTCATAAACTCACTAAGCACGTTACTTAGGAAAATGACGAAGATCATCATAGACGGTGATTTTAACCTGTCCGAAATGGATTTGGAATACGTTGACGCGGGAGATAGTCCCTCTGAAAAGGAGTTCCTAAGGTTTTTCCACGAGCAGGCAGTTTATTAACATGTTCGACAACCTAGTCAATTCAGATATGGGCAGAGATTGTCCGTTTTAGACCTAGTGCTCACTCGGGCGGAGAACGACGTTAGTGAATTGACTATGGAAGTCCCGCTAGGGAAGAGCGATCATAGTGTTATCACATTTAGGACGTGCATAACTCAGGAAAAAAACCCTCCAAGTTCATCAGTAACTTCGGTCGAATGAATGTGGCCGGCCTACTCCAAGAGGCTGGTTCAACCATTTAGTGGTCGCCCAACAAGGATGCATCTGTTGAGGAGGAATGGAGCGTACTTTAGAACGCCTAGTAGAGCTCACTGACAGGTACGCGCCATTGCAACCGAAATGGAATTTTCAAGGCCCTGCATGGTGGACAACTCCCATAAAGAGAGTGACAACTTTCAAGGGGCGTGAATGGAGGGACTATACAAATTTCGGAGGGCATCACAGGTGGTCGGCCTACAAAATGGCCGGGAATTACGAAAACAAGCTTATAAATCAAGCTAAAGTAAAACATGAATTAAAGATCGCTCAGCAAAGCTAAAACCAATCCCAAAAGGTTTACGCGTATGTACAATCGAAGGCTCTCCTTAGGCAATCGGTTCGGGTCCTACGAAACGACACATGGGAAGAAGTGTCATCGGAGGCAGAAAAGTGCGAGATACTCAAACGTTTTTTGAAAGCGTCTATAAAATGGATGATGGGCGCAGCTACCCCTCACATCTGCTACAAATGCGAGCTCCTCTAATGAGCGATCTACAGGTAGACATAGCTCAAGTTCTGAAGATACTCACTGAATTAAAATCTGGCAAATCAGCGGGGAGTGATGGACTTTTTCCGGCCATCGTCAAGCCGCTTGCAGAGATTTTGGCGACTCCCGTGTGTGCAATACACGAGAAATCCCTAAGACTCGGTGAGATACCGAAAGACTGAAGGACGGCGACAGTTGTGGCACTACACGAGTGGGTGATCGAAAGGCGCCAGAGACCTATAGACCAGTTAGTCTCACTAGTATCCTCTGTAAAGGACTTGAGAAAATAGTTAAAAACGGTATAGGTGAGCGTATTGCGCGCTACAACGTACTATCCCTTACCCAACTTGGGTTCCTCAAAAAGAGGTCATATCTCAGCTAGATGAAGTCACAAGGAAGTTGAACGAAGGCCTAAAAGTCGAAGTTTGTTACTTAGACTTTAGAAAGGCTTTTGACTCGGCTAATCACTGATTACCACTTAAAAAGCTCGATAACTTTGGCGTTCCTGGGACTCTGTTTAAATGGATAGTGGCGTTGTTAACAGGCGAGCCTTCAGAGTTCGGGTAGGAGAGGCTTTATCGACGGAGGGGAAAGTCACCAGTGGGGTGTACATGGCTCCGTCCTAGGCCCGATACTTCTTCTGCTGTATGTCGATGACTTAGTTAGGGGTTCGTCCATCCCGACATTCATGTTTGCGAACGATGTAAAGTTAGCTAACTCAGGCCCGCGAGACCAACTACAGGAAGACCTAACAAAGGTTATCTGCTGGACTCAGATATGGGACCTAGACTTAAACCCGTCAAGGTGTCACATATTGAACACTGAAGGCGATCCAATTAATGTATGCACGGATTCGGAAACCACCAAACTAACGCGCGTAGCCCAAACGAAGCACTTAGGGATAGTAGTTTCCGAAAATTACAAGCCATGCGAACAGTGCAAAGCCGCAGCACAAAGGGCGAGAGGTCAACTATTCCAGTTGAGAAATGCACTGACCACTCTAAAGGCATAAGTCTTTATCTCGTTGTATAAGGCACTGGTGAGACCCCACCTAGAATACTGTGTCCAGGCCTGGGCACCCTACCTTCAGAAAAACATCCAGTGCATCGAGAAGGTCCAAAGGTTGACCACTCGGATGGTCTCGAGCATGCGGGGCAAGTCATATGAAGAAAGGCTTGTAGCGTAAGACCTCTTTTCTAAGGAAAGAAGACGCCTTACGGGTGACCTCATAGAAACATGAAAGATAATAAAAGGATTTACTGCCATAAGCGTCGAAAGTTTACACACCCGTAGAGGTCGCCAGGGGACACAGTTTAAAGCTCTTAAAACCAAGGGCTCGCCTTGGTGTGTGGTTTAACTTCTACACAAACCGATTGCTTGGTAGATGCAATCAGCTACTACCGCACCTGATGGAATGTGCTACTACAGTCGACTTCAAGAAATAGCTAGATATGGTTTGAACACAACTATAGCCAAACGTATTATCGCAGCGGGGATGAGGTTGTTTAGATCTGACCTGCTTCGTGTTTCCCAACTAATCTACCTTACAGATATCGTACAAGAACCAGTTTCCTGCCGGAAAACAGTTGCACGACAGCGACTGAAATGAGTTTTAAGCTTTGGGAGAAGAAACCTTCCTACCGGAGCAATAATCTGGACGCGTGGTTGGAGAAAGCCTTTTCCGTCCTGTGACACCTGACCTTACGGTTATGCCTATCAAACCTGCTCAGCCTCTTAGACGAAGTTACAAGTCGCGTAAATCGAGAGAACTGGGTAAATGTTGGCTACCTCGACTTCGCCAAGGTCTTTGACTCGCGAACCACCGACTGCTCTTAATGAAACTAAGCTGGTTTAAAATCACCCCTAGGGTGACGGAGTGGATTGCGAGATGCGTGATAGGCCGAAGTTTCGAAGTTGGTGTAGCAGAATACAGGTCACAAAGAGAAATGGTCCATAGTGGGGTCCCGCAGGGATCCGTCCTAGGCCAACTCCTCTTTCCACCGTACATAATCTACTTTAGCGGGGACCTCAAAAACCACTGCTTCAAGTTCGCTGACTATGTGAAAAACGTCAGGTTCGCTCCTGGTGAGTCTATGCAGAGAGACTCAAACAGGATTCAGGAATGGTCGGAGGCATGGGACCTTCCTCTAAATGCCCGTAAGTGCCAGCACCTCACTGGAGAAGGAGGGCACCATGGTAGGAAATTCCTAGGGCCACCTGGACGGCAGGTCGAAATTGCCCCAGTGACCTCCAAGTGACACTTAGGAGTGTGTATGACCTCAAACTTCCTTCCCACTTTGCAGTGTCGGGATGCTGTGAAGAAAGCATCCGGAGCCCTGTATCAGCTCCGACGTGCAATAGGGTTCAGGAGGTTGGAAGTCCTCTTACCACTCTATAAAGCGTGTGTACGGCCGCACCTCGAATATTGTGTTCAGGCCTGGAGCCCATTCGTGGTCAGAGATGCCAAAGCGCTGAAGGAGGTTCAAAGGCGCTTCATGGGGGGGTGGCGGGATTAGAGAGCTTAAGTATGAGAGGAGACTGGAGGTGCTGAAACTCTTCTTATTGGAGAGACGGAGTCGTCGAGGCGACCTCATCGAGGCGTTTAAGATCCTTAAAGGGATAACAGATATAATAGGTGGTTCCCAGGAGCTTCTGAAGCTAAGTGAATCCATCTCACCCCGAGTGCACGCAGTGAAATTGACAAAGGGGAGGGTAAACTGTTGACTGAGGGCCACATCCTTTCCGCTTCGAGTGGTAGATCACCGGAACAAACTGCCAAGGGAAGCCATAGCAGCCACCTCAGTGGCTGAATTCAAACAATATTTGGATAACTTGTGGGTTAGTTTGTTCGTCGGAGGACATTTCCCGAGGGATTAAGTCCCTCGGGAAATGACGAAGATAATCTTTTATCATCTGTATTAGACGGTTTTTAAGCCCGGCAAATGCTCGTGGCTTATTCCAAAGAAAAGAAAAACTCCCCACGGCTGCGTAGTAGATATGGAATCCCCTTCTACAACCCGTAAGTTCATCACGTTTAATCCATCCTTAAAACGATCCTGCAAGGGACTCAAAAGGGTATCGGTTGATAAACCCCTAAACCTTAGGCTCCCCGTTGCGAAGCAGAACGCCCCCTATTACCCCTCGACAGACTTCAAGCTTCTCCAAAGCGTCTTCATGCCGGTCATACGTCTAGAAACTGACGTAACCCACTCACAGCCCATCTCACCCAAAGTTTTCCCCTGAAAGAGACAAAAGCATGCAGCTAGGCGAACACAAGTGTATGTTCTGCGCACGCAGAGACCAATCGCAGACAAAAGACGTCGGTGCTTATGGTCACCGGGACCACAAACCAGAAAAGGCAAACCCGGCCCAGAGAGACCAACGCCCCCCGGAGCAAAAAAGCCTACTTGCTGATCCTTTCTCTGGGCGGTGGTGGCCCGGTGGTAACGTCACCAATTATCACCTCTGAGAAGGAGTGTTCGAATCCCACCACCACCGCCAGACACTCCCCATTTGTCTATTGTATGGTAGTCCTTTGATTGGCCTCTTCCCCCTTTCTGAAGAATTGTATCTTTCTGCATACAATAAAAGGAATTAAATTGAAAAGAAAAGAAAAATAAAGTAACATAGTCAATTGAAAAATTCGCCTCAGTTGCCTGTTGCTACTACTCAGAATCTCAAGACTGTCCTTCCAACTCTCCCGAAGCCTATCAAGTTTTCTGAAACGCTTTTCAAGCGTCTAATAAAAGACGAAATCCCGAAGCACCTTAGGACCAATAGCCGTCTCTCTCTCTTTTCGAGAACGCGGATTTCTACCTGGCAGGATGTGCATCACCAATATGCTGACGGTCATAAATAGCCTGACCAAAGCCTACGATTCCGGCAACATCTCTCATGCCGTTTTCATTGACTTCGCGAAGGCTTTTGAAAAGGTTCCACACATCCCTCTTTTTCACAAACTTGCGGCACACGGGATTTTAAAACTCTTGCTCACACTTATTTGTAGCTTCCTCTCAAACCGCTCATTTGCTGTCCGGGTTGGCAAGTCTTCTTCACAGCCCAGCCCAGTTAGGACTGGTGTTCCCCAAAGCTTCCTCTCAAATCGCTCGTTTGCTGTTCGGTTTGGCAAATCTTCATCTCAGCCCAGCCCAATTACGACCGGTGTTCCCCAAGGTTTTGTTCTAGGACCCATTCTCTTCCTCATTTATATAAATGACCTACCCGATGTAGTGTCATCAAGGATTGCGCTGTACGCCGATGATGTTACCATCCGGGATACAGACGCCTCTCTTTTACAGGCCTCAATTGATGTCACCAAACGCTGGTCACTGGACTGGAATCTTCTAATCAACAATGACACGTGTGTTGGGATGTCATTAAGTGGTCACCCATCCACCCTTTTACAACAGGCGGTTCCCACACCCTACCCCATGTAGACCAATACAAAGTTCTTGGTTTCTGGTTAAGCAACAATCTGTCCTTCTCTTTCAGACATAGACGTTGACACCCTTAGTATATGTCCTAACGAAACCATTATAGAGAACCCCCATCCGCACAAGAACGAGCAGCAAAATCACATGCGGAGGAGATAGAGGAAATGAAGGTTCACATTTCACGACTCAAACAACAGCTCTCGGAGCTTAGGTTGCCCATTCGGAGTGAGCTCCAAACAACCAAGGCCGCCTCGCAAGTGACTAAGATATCCAAACAAGATATCTTAGACACAGCCAGAAGCTGACTATCGAAGAAGCTTGCGTAAGGAAGGTGATATTATGGGGCCGTTTTCTAAGGACCAGACCCCTGTCCAGAAGGCAAAATCCCTCCCTGGAAACCTGACCTCCCCGAAAATACCTAAACCCTGCAGCTGCACATGGCTAGTCTCAAAACATAAGAAACGGGTGCTGGGACTACTTGTGGAGTTGAACCCCTCATCAGTGGTTACGGAATGTATTGCACAAATCCAGTTCAATGACAAACTGGTGAGGGGAGTGGCACCAGACAAACCCATCCACACAAGGCTGCCAACATCTTCCCCTAAGGGATGGCAGAGACAGTAAACTTTTAAAGAAGGCTGTGGTCAACCTCACGCGCCCTCCTATCCCCGCTCACCATCTGACCTCCCACAGACCTATCTTGGAAATATCCTCTCTCCCTCTAGCCTGCAGCTCCCCGAATACAAGCTTCTGCAGTGGGGAGGACGATGAGCCTATTCTTACTGCTGAGCGGAGCTTCCTCGAGCCGTCTCTTAGGCTAAATAATTAACAAACAAAGCCCGTTTGCGTAAACAGCAAACAAACTCACCAAAAGATTGTAAGCAGGAGGTGCACTAAACAAAAGAACTTGAAACCTGCGAAAAGAGGAATCCTAGGAAGTCCACCACCGCTTCCCATTCATCAAGCTGCTCCCTCTCTACGGGCAAATCCTCCTGAACAACCACCCCAGTTCCCTAACCTTCCTAGAGGACCTGTCATTCTCATAAAATAACCAAGCCACTGGCCTCAACAATCACCCCATTGGTGTCCCTTAAGCTCACGAATCACCGAAAAAACGCTGCATCCCCTTTTCCCAAAGCGGGCAAGGTGTCTCGACCCCCAGAACAGTTAGTGCCTCATCCTCCTCGCGTGAAGCAGATAAAGCAAGCAAAGCCCACAGGGACACCCCCGTACTGGCATCACAGGAAGCCGAAACCCCAAATGGTGAGCAAGGGGAAGAAGCCGCTTCAGAACGTATCTCCAGTGAAAACCCAGGCTCGAGATGTCCCCCCTTATCCTAAGTCTCTTGAAACTTCTGGTGAACACGTGCTAAAATGCATGTACATCAACTGTTTAAGCCTTGGTAACACGATGCTTGAACTCAGACAAAAGATTGAAGATCTTCAGCCACATACGCTAACTTTAAAGGAGACATGGCTAACTCCAGATATCTTAGAAGGAGAGGGCAAAATAGATGGTTATACTCTTTTGAGGAGCGACTCAAAACGAGGCCGCGCCGGTGGTGTAGCTACCTACAGGAGCCAGTCCCTTCTTCCAGCAGTATTATTATCCCACGATCCCAGCCCTATGATAGACACTCTATGGGCAAAAATATCTCTCTCCAACAGAGATTCCATGTTATTATTTGTCATCTATCGCTCCCCAACCAGCGACCAGACACAGGCACAGGACCTTCTGAACCAGCTTCGCTTTCTTCGATCCTGCTACCAATCTACACACGTCCTTATAACCGGCAACTTAAACGCTCCGGATATTGACTGGACTAGGACCAACTCCAGTGACATCTTCTTTGGTCAGCCCATTCTAGACGTTATTACTGGGATATCATGGCACCAACATGTATGCTCTCCCATTGTACGTCAACCAATTTGCACTTAAGTGACGCGTAGCCGAAACCAAATCCCCAAATAAAACACAATTGATCCGTAATGTTCTACGATACTGAATTAGCAAAATCATTACAAATGTACAATAAAGCAAACCTCAAATATGCGGCCAAAAGCACTCCATCAAACGAGCCAAATATGATGTCCAGATAGAGCCAAACGGTCTCTAACGTTCTCTGATCACGCAGAATTCAAATGTGCCGGACATCGAACTGACAGATTAATAATAAT
>UZAN01056508.1:0-13560 GCA_900618425.1 Echinostoma caproni | reverse complement strand
GGAGAAAAGATTTTACACTGCACTAAAGCATTATATCAAGTTGGAAACCGAAGACAGCAAACAGTAAGGCATATAGCACACATTTTGGGAACAGGAAATAAAGTTGACCTAATTAGACGTAGCCTCGCTGAGCACGAGATTTCAGTCTTGCTTGAGGAGTTCCGTTGGAACAAAAGTCACAAAATAGGCAACGTAGGTGGTGCTAAGATGTGGAGATAAGGCCATATCCTGGACGATAAGTGAACTGTGAAAACCTTACACGTTCCTTGCCACGATGAACGTGATCGCAGAGCAGTGCGTTAGCTACAAAAGAAAGAATGGTGAAAAATGGAAACAATCTGACTTTTTCGGTGTGCGTGTGTGTGTGTTTGTGTGTGTGTAAGATGGCAAGAGTAGCACTGTCTGAATAATGTGAACCAATTAATGCACTGTGACCGACTACTGCTCGGTAATTCGGCGGTTAGTACGTCCAAGAAGAGAATTTAGCTTAGCGTCAAAAGTTCTCCTGAAACAACACATAAGATACACCTCTTTGAGGTCTCAGCATTTTATTCACGAACGATATCTTCCCTCCGTTGTGCAATAGATTGTATTAGCCTTAAACCGAGTACGACTTGTCATCCAAACTGCTCGTGCACGCGATAGCCAGTAAAAACAGGATTCGGTCTACTGAAAAACCGTTGAGAAGATCCACGGATGAGTCAGGACGATTGCACTGACTGTCGACATGACATCACTCCCTGGAACAGCGCGGTACAGTTTCCGGACATTGGTAGTCAATCGACCTTGAGCAATGACGCCAGTAGCACGTGCACAGTCTCCGGATACACGTCATTGGTGCACCGTTCCAGCCAATCAGATACAATGCAGAGAAGAGCAGTATGACGCAAGATGTGATGCAATATGATTGGTGGAAACTAAGGTAGCCAATGATCTTTTCTTGTGTACATATATATTCACTTTCATTTCCTTCAATAAACGACTTTGTGATTCGCCTGTCTTGTGACCTTTTTCCCCGCGTCTCGATCCTGTGGGTTATTGCGAATTCGAGCCATTGCGGTCCAGTGCCATCGGTTTTCTAATTCGTGTTCCGTGATTCCCATTGCGTAGTTCGTGTCCGGAATTCTGTGCGTAACTTCACTACTACTACGTCTATTATCATTGCATATCCTTTTCATGTGGATTTGACATCCGAGTAGAGATAACGATATACGAAGGCTCGGTGGGTTGTGTCAAACTTCCTCCTCCAAAAGTAATGCTGTTATGCCGACGGAAATTAATGAAATCGGTGCACTGGACCTCGGTTCACATCTACTGCTGTGATTTGAATCACTATCAGCGCTTGGTGAATAGCGTTCAATTGTATCACTCCAAGTAGCTTGGTAACTGGTTAGGCTGAATCAGAGTAACTGCGATTGCTATTCGTGTTACCGACTGTCAGCCATTCGACCAGTTTAGAAAACCCAGATAGGTTAGATGTCACACACTGTCGACCGTGTGGGCACCTATGGTCTGAGTGAACAACCGCCCTATGTGCTCAGGGTCATGAAACACTGCGTCCCCTTTAACCATCGTACTGAGACCAAAAGAAGATATATGTCACGAGATGTTAAAATTTCGTTTATTCTTCTCAATCGCTGACGTAAAACAAACGTGCACATTTATAGCACATTGGATTTGTAAATCCTAGTGAACGGACATGTACAGTTAGAGAGAGATTACTAGAATTAAAAAGCATGGGTGAACTCCACGGCAAGTGAATTGATTGAAACAAAACCTTTTTGGCGCATAGAACGAGATTATGAAGCCGATGGCGCAACCCACGACCAGTAAGCAGGCGATCATACCTAGCTCGGGGTCATTATTTGAAAAACACCTCATGATAACTGAATACAAATGAACCCGCTTCCTCTTTCAAACCGTTGTCACGTAACTGTGGTGCAAAACTCTTGGCAATAAGTGAGGCGTTGCTAATCGGAATACATCATCCCGTTCTGTGCGCCTATAAGTTGTTGATCCAATCAGTTCACTTGTCATGAAGTTCACCTGTGTTTCTCAATTCAAATAGCCTCTCTCTAACTGTACACGTCTTTTCACTAGGATTTACAAATCCAATGTGCTATAAATGTGCTCGTTTGATTTACGTCAGTGATTGAGAAGAATAAACGAAATGCTAATAGCTCGTGACAAATTTTCAGATTTAATTTACCCGTCATCAAATTTCTTCGATCATTCGACCAGAGTTTGATCATGCAACAAACAGTTCAGCACTAACAGAGAGCATAATATACTGTATGGTGTATATACGCAACGTATATACAGGTATTGACCAAACTCGTGCAACACCCATGACTTTCATCACATTTGTTCCTCGCAACGCTCAGGTTTTCCAGTCTTATTCTGGGGATTGAATATAATATTGCCCCACATCGGACGCAACATATTCAAAATGATATCCACCCATTGCCAAATAGGCGGGAGACGCGATTTGAATCTGTTGGTAAAATCAATAAGTGCGCTGCTTTGTTGGGAGTTCAATAACGGCTTCATGTCACCTGGCCTCAGTTGCATTGTAAACTGAGTCATAATTTTTCAAACGATAGCAGGAGGAAAACCTGGCTAATCTGCCTGGACTATTCTCCATATTGGTTGTGTGCAACTTCTCTCCACTGCGATCAAACTCGATTATCGCCTTGCTTTGACAGAACGGTTTTTCCCTCTTGTTTTATGTCTTGATGGACGAATTCAGTTGACTGTGCAACAAATTAGGCTCATGTTCACATGGAAGCAGTTTGCAGTAGTCAAGAACTGAGTTGTTGGATTTGTGTGTCTCTCGAGTAAGTTGCCTCTAGACTTCCATTATATGCCAAACTCTTCTGAATGTTTCATTCGGTTTGGACATGGTGACACTACAAGACGCTTACTCAATGAGCTACACACCTCAAGGTCAAATTTCGAAGGTCAACTTGTATGTTTCCTGGAATATGTTTTCAGTTGTTTCAGTATTAGGGACCATGCGGGAGTAGTTGGTGGCTAAATAATTTATCAATTTATTATATCTAGAATATTTTCATTACGTTTGTTCAGTTTAATCATCACTCTAATGAAACTGGAACCATTCGTTAGAAAGAATGAATTTCCTTGATGCTTTGCATGAAATATTTTTCAAATCTGATCTTTAACTTGCGAGACACACGGTCGTGCGAATTCAAACGGTGGTAGAACAAAACTGAGAATATAGATGTGAGAGATAAAGTCACAAATAAACACTTCTTCCATAGTCATCAATATACAAGCATAATATTGGAGACTGAAATGTATTTCCAAAATGGGAGTAATGTTGCATGAGTTTGGTCAACACATATATATATATATATTAAGTATATATATCAAATATATATAATGTCTTTGATTAAATAACTGTTATCTGGTTAATCTGAAATCACATTTTATTTCTCCCCGTATATCCCATACATTTTTCCATTCCCTAAAAACCATTCTTTCTCCGACCCACGGAATTGTCGTTCAAGTGAGTACTGAAAACGTTCATTCAAATATTGGTACAAATATGAATAGAAATCTGATTTCAGAAGTTCACAAGCATTGCACACAACTGATCTAGTCTTCTTGGTTCTCCTTGGCTCTGTGTGTGTAAATCCATCGACTTGACTGAGTATCGAACTTTGGAACCAATCAGGTAGAACTGAAGCTCATTACGTACGCACTGAACTACCGGGCAGTAGATTTAACCGTTTCAATCCTTAGAAATCTTCACAATGGTAAGTTCCAATAGGGTTGATTAGTGCATTAGGAGCACAATAAATTCGATCTCAGGTGTGTTTTTACACTAAACAAAAACCGGAAGGTGGAAACATCCCCCTCTCTCTAGAACACAAATGGTTCCTCGTACTGTTCTCGAGGTGACAAAACCCATTGATCGGATGAGCTGCGTTGACGAGAATTACGATCAGCCCATAAATTTAATATGATGTTTTAGAGTTCTGCTTAATTTTATCAGTATAATAAGATGGTATTGAAAATTGCAATTCATCCCATACTCTCCATTGTATTTGAAACACTGAGCCCCCTTTATGTGTCCCACCTATAGACAAAGAAGAAAAATGCCATCAGATGTTAACACTTCATTTAATCTCCTCACTCGCTGACGTAGAACAAACAGACATATATACAGCATATTGAATTTATCAAGTATGGTGTACGAACTTGTTCTTCAGATAAATTATAGCAATATTATTTCCTGTTGAGAATATTGCTAAATAATTGTTACCCAGAAAAGTTTATAGAAATTTATAGTAGACTCTTCCCGAAGAGTAACTCCATACTAAATGTTAGCAAAAAGGTCATAATGGAAGCTTTCAAAGGTGACCACGTTTAAAATGATGCGCTCCCTAAATTGAGGACATATCTGGCATGTACACTTCCTGCTGCTTAGCTCAGACTAGATGACGCAACTGATAACTGGTAGTCAGGCAAGCACAAGAAAACCCAAGATCACCTGTTGAAAAACAGCAAGACTCACAGCTGCACCTAAGTCGTACTTCAAACGACGATTAGAATAATCCCAATGCCAAACGTTTTTAAATCAGAGAACCGTCGCAAATTTGCTTACATCATTCAACTTTATGCGCATACACGTTTTTGGTACAATCAATTCATCTACTGCTATATTTGGTAATTTGCTTGTACGCGTCCGTTCATCATAATTGATTAATCCTATGCGCTGTATATATGCCTGTTTGTATTAAGTCGGTGATGTTAACAGATCACGACAACGGTCTTCTTTTGATATCCACTGTTGATACTCAGATTTGAATGTCATTGCTCCAAACTCCCTCGTGTAGCGTCCAGAATATGTGTGCAGGGAGTGCACTTTGCGGTCGGAAGGACGATTGTTCGAAGATGCAATAAGCATGATTTCATTTCGGAAACCTCAGTCAAGCCGATCGAAACAATGAGAAAGTAATGAAATGTTCTTGTTTGTTCATATAAATAGAAATTGTGGAGCAAAACGAAAACCAACTGCTCTAATGGAATCAGAGGTAAACCATTTGTTTTTGTCCTCATGGAAAAAGGGACGCGTTCCATTCCCACTCCCGTCCCACACGCGGTCTCTCCTGTTCAAACGAGTAATTTGTGAGATCGTTACCATTCAACCGCTGGTGAAGTGTCGTGAAGCTTGAACCGTTCGGTATTCCGGGAGAAATACACCAGAATTTGCGTACGACGGGATCAAACAATCTCGTGTCATACTTGTGGAGTGAGTATTTCCATGGGTGCTGGAGTGTTGACTCAATGCTTGGATGATTTGTCCCAAAAGAAGTGTAACGTCTTGACCACCGGGTGATTCGAGAACCAGCCGAGCTACCAGAGCCGCAATCACCGCGGCCACGCTAATTGTGGCCGACNGGCCCCGGTTCGGAAAGGTTGTTTTGTATGGAGTTGATAGAACGATGCACGCGTCCGTTTGAGGGAAGCGATCCGGCGGACTCATAGTACTGCCGACCGAACGGTTGTATTGGTGGTACTGGTGGTGGTAGATGGTTTGCCGAATATCTTGTTTGCAGGCGTTTTCTATGGCGAATCTCTAGCAACTGATACCGAATGTGTGCTGGTGCGTGAAAGAATCGACAGTATCCCGGACGTCGGTGACACATTCTCTTTATGGATTTGAGAGAGAAAAAACAATCATGATTGATTTGTGTGCCAAATATGGTAATTCTTACTTCCAGACCAGTAATCATGCAATCGGATGGGAGAAAATTCTTCCTATATGAGCAGTTGAGCCAATAATTTATAATGAAACCCTGGAGACAGATTATTCACAATGTGAGATTTTACATTTGGGACTAAATAGTCGATTGGGTTGTCATTGTGTCTTGGTCAAATTATCGGTACGATATTCCTAGCCTTTCACAGTTTCGCCATATACCTTTAAAAATACTGGTAGAATGCATACGTCAACTTGACATGAGATTCGGGTTTACTTTTTTTCCTCGTGTTATTCAATATATCAATCAAGAGTTTATCAGATCCCTCTGCATTGCGATCTGTTCCGAAGAGGTGCAATTGAAAGTGTACCCACAGGAAAAATTCAGCTTCGACAAACGTGAAACAAACCTGTTCAAGCAAAGCAAACCCATTTTCAAGTCTACGAATCAGTCCTTCGACTGTAATTCTTGATCGGTATAAGTGGCAGTGAATTGACGTCTGCAACTGTGTAAACAGCGTGAATGTTTCCCCCCACCCGTCTACCATAAATCTGTATTTTACCAGCCCACCTTTGTTTGTCAGAGGTCATATTCTTAAAAAATGAGTATATACTTTTATCTTCAAACGATAAAAAGGGAGTAAATAATTTATTGATCTTGATTTGAAATAACCATCATTCAAACTTCATTTTGACGCAGAATCCTCAGATAATCCAGTCAAGCATACACTCGCAAGCACTAGTCTGAAGTATTGCTCTTATTATAGCTTATCAACTGTGTATATCCACCGTTCCATCCGGGCTTTATTACTTCAGCTTAGGAGGTTTGCAGCCATCCAGGCCATAAACTGCATGGAAGACCTGATGTGGTGGGAGGCTTTTGATTGAAGTTAACAGGTAGTTAAATGTGTCTTCATTCGTTGCTATCGGGCCCAAATGAACTGAAGACGATACTTCAATGAATTGGAAATTAAGTTCATCCCTGGTCTGAGCTGAGTGGCGCAATGGTAACATACATGCCTTACATGCAATGGTTCCGGAATTCAAAGCTCCATAGGTGCGATGGATATGCATAAACGATGAGCTCCAATAGGAGCAAAACTACAGTCTAATGCTTCCGATTGTATTGATGACTGAGAGAACTGAGAATTATGATTGAAAATGATGTCTGAAGCATGTCCAATTCCAATTTACTTGAGCTATCTAACACCACCACTTACAATTAACTGTGAAATAAATGTGATCTATTTACTTAATACGTATTCAATTGGGGAACGAATCATCAGATACTGTTGTGCAAGCTTTACTGTTATGGTATTTAAATCAAAGCAAGTCAGTAAGTGCCTAAATGAGCTTGATGAGTGAATTATCCGCGTGATTCACGGATTACAGTTGGGCCATAGATCTTCAATATACAAAAAAGTAGATAAAAAACAAATGCTAAAGCTAACATGAAATGTTGGTGGATGGCTCGGCAGTAGTAAGGATGATCACTAAATAGGGAGTATGGTTGGTGTGATATGTTGGTGTCCCGGTGGGGAGAATTTCAAACTTTGAACGGGTACGGGAATGAAATGCAGTGCTATGAATCAACCAGAAGACATTTGGTAAACTGGTTAAATGTACCCTGATGAGCAAAGATAGAAGATGAGTTAAATCCCCTCTTCCGATGGTATAAGACACGTCTGTCCGGCGCCGAAGGCGTTTCAGACCAGGAGAGAAATACCGATAGACGCGGACGGAAACCGTTTCAACAAGACAGTAAAGTTGAGTTAATCCGAAACATACGGTACAAATAACTGTCAGAATGGGAAAAAAATCAAAAGATCGATGGAAGCAACCGTCTGGCAGAGTTCTAGTTTTGTTCACTGGTAACCCGAGATACGGGTTGAGTGTGCTTTAAGTATCTCAAGGATGACCGAATAGAAACTTTTTCTGAAGACGGATCATGTCTTGACTGCACATAACAAAGTTGTTTACGAGGCTCCATTGCTGTTCATCATTTTTTATCTATTAATAAATTACTGAATGTTCTGTAACAATGAAAAACATTGCTCACAAGCGATGTAGCAAGCTGAAATACAAAGAAAACCGGAGGACTTGCTGACCCTCCAGTTCCAGTTTCACTTTGAACAAACTCCGACAAAGCGCTTGGGGGCGCCGGTTTTGATTGCTGTCGTTTGACTGTCCATTGGGATGAGGGAGTCAAAGAAATATCAGAAAGTTGAAAGAAGAGTTGAAGAGAAAATGGAAAATTCCACCAGACTACGTTTGTAAAGATAATGAGTGTTGACGACCTATCCATATCACACTTCATGGAATGCTGAATACATTTAATTGCAACGGAAATTTTTGTGATAACCCAAAAAGAGCACTGAACAGCTGTTTCCTTCGGTTTTGGACTCTTCAGTAGTGTGTACCCCAAGGTTCGCGGTTCTAGTCCTGACAGGGATACGTGCTGCTGACGAGTCCCAAGAACAGGTCAAAACAGCTGTCCAGTGCTCTTTGTCGCTCATCATCGCATTTAGGTGTATTCAACTAGTGGGAAATTAATGATCTCCCACGGAGTGAGACCCATATCTAAGATCATCGGCAGTGCTTGGTGCCTGAGAAAAACCGAATAAGCTAATTCAAACATTCGCCATCTGAATAATGAATACAGTTCATCACAAGAGCTATATAAACTTCAAAGTTTAAACTTCCAGACACAGTCCTTTCATCACTCCACGAGTGTCGATTTCCACATTTACGCGGAAATGAACTGCAAGTGCAAGCCTCAAATGAAAAATATCTAAGTGAAATCGTTCATGAAACGAAGGTTGTTCCATTAAGTACATCGTGATATCATCCCCATCTCTTAAACATGTCGGCTTGATTAAGTGTCAGTGATCGGTTCAAGTTAGTATTGTTGCTTCCTCTATCATAAACGTAAATTAGATCGCACGATATTGTCAGCCATTCTGTTCTGGAATAAGTAAAGATAAAACAATCGTATGGTTTTTGAACCCTCAAAAGTAGTGAACACCAATTAGACGACAGCAAAGCTGATCGCTATTATTAAGATTGTACTCTTTTCACTATGACCGAATTAGAGAGGTTAAAGGATTTTTGGTGTATCATGTAATCCGGAATGGCGACCACTTATGCCGTTCGCTGCTATCACGGGCACTTGTGTAGATCGTGAGGCAAAATCAGCCAACCAAACGTATGAGAGGCACATTTTTGTTGCCACTTAACCACGGATTGCAAACGTGGATAGAGTGCTCGTTGTGTGGTTCAATGTGTGGTGATGGCAAACAGTGAAATGTGTCCATTTCAAAAGATTCAAAAATGTGTGTTAGTAATTCCACTTTGTTTAGAATGATTTGGGACTCTCTTAGGCAATATATGGAACCTTTTAAGTCCTCTCGAAGAATAGATTCCAAATCGATCCAACCTGTAGCTCATGCCACTATTTGGTTTCTCGTGATTCACTACACCAAGCCGAACGGTTGGGAAATCAAAACACAGGTATTAGGCGAATATATGTTTTCTGTGAGTTCTTTCTCAAGCCAGTACAATCACATTTATGTGAGAAGATAGCCCATGTTTACTAACTGAAGTTCACCTGTGGTTCCACGTATGTAGGTCACACGACAAGGCAGCTGTCTAACCGTATCGAAGAAAATCAACCCACTTGACTTTGACATGGAGGAATCGGAGTTATTTCCTGTTCGATTGTTACACACTTGGTTGAAAATGAACACAGGGTGGATGCTAATTCAGTTTTCACCGTCATTCATTGTCCCACTATACAAAGCCAGGGCTGGTTGATTTAAAATGCTAGCAACAGCTGAGGCAATTATCACCCGCTTGATGAATTTAGAATTGTGTGCTTAAAACCACTTAAACTTCTCTGGCTCTAAGAGGACAACATGCATGAGCGTTGTGAAGACCCAAATCAATTATCAATGCTTACATAACCCGTTCTTATCTGAAAAGGAGAACAGAGATACAAATCAGTTCCAACTCCATCCCGTTGCTATAATTATTTGACCTCGACTGTCTGACTTCAACATAACATCTTCCCCTTATTTTCTTACATAAAGATGATTGCACTGGCTTGAGAAGGAACTCACCGAAACATGTTTGACTACGACCTGTGTTGATGACCATGGGCTTATTTCGTGATGGGGGAACCGATTGGCCATACTAGTCAGTAATCTGGAAAATAGGTCTCAGTATACAGACTTGGTCAATCAAGAGAGGTTAATTTGAAAATAACCTTTAACTGTGTGCATAACCTATGCGCGATTAAATTGGACATCGTCTGCTCAATATTCATGATACTAATGAAATAATGCCATCCGATTAATTACCACTAACTTAAAAAACGAGAGGTAATATTTTCTTCACATGCCTCATCTCAAACATCTAAACAGATAGCACGATCAATAGAATAGTGAGTGCATCACCACCTTTCCCTCAAGTATGACGAGCGTGTTCACGAGTTTCCAACTGACGGGGTGACGGAATGTGTGTGTGTGTGTGTGTGTGTGTGTGTGTAATCAAACAGTTCCGTACAGAGCAAAAAAGGCAGTCATTCCGGATAAGCAAAATGAAGTATGAAGTTGGGCAGAAGGTCACTGTGCAGATGGTTCGGCCCTTGATGGCTATGTGGACACTAGCGATTGCAGGGGACTATGTTATTTGCACAGTTCACGCCTTTGAATCCTGATCGCAATGGCTTCAGCAGTAATAAAAATCTCCTAATTATTCGTTTGACGTGAATCCCAGTGGTGGTCAGAATCTTCTTCAATAGATTATCTTTATGCATTCCGTGTCTGCCATTCTTCGTTGAACGCAGGCTTGTTAGACTTGTTTGGGGTTAAGGCAAACATCGAAAGTAAGATAGGGAATATGAACGGTATCCTTGATTTTGTTAATATTGTACTAGATGCCACTTTAATTTCCGTGGATTTATTTACCACATAGATATTGATAAACTAAGCTTAAATAATTTTAGATCGTGAATGTTTGGATTAGATTACTACAGCATACAACACTGGATACAAAGTGAATGGGAGTCACTTGGAACTTTGCACCCCTCAGACTTAAAGAAACCTCAAAGATTTCCAAGGAATCGATGGGACACAAATGTGTCTAGAGACAGATCGTAAGCGAAAATATGCTTTCAGTGAATTCCTTTTCTGGGCATTATAATCAAATTTACTTAAGAAAATAGCGGAGGACATGTTAACTGCAGTGCATGTTTTGTGGCAACTTCCACCGAAGGGACACGTTCCAATTGGTGAGATATGAAGCTTACGCTATTCCGCGCTAAACTGCCTACTGACTAACGTTTAAGTAGTTAGTTTCGCAACACCGTTATGAGAAATACTTTTGACAAACCTTGTTTATTTTCGTTGGTGTCAAAAGGACTGACCGACACTAAATGAGTGCGTTGATCTGAATAATCCGGCAAGAGGATTTAAAGTCCGAGACGACAACCCCGCAAAAATTGTGTCGAAAAATTCAGTCTAACTGGAATTTAGATTAGACTGTTAGAACAATATATTTTGCCGAGTAACATTTAGTGAAAATCGAGTAGTGGAGCATTTAGAACGATTAGTTAAAAATGTTATCGTATACGGGGAAAGGAAAACATGAAGTGAAAATCGTGATAGCACTCATCGTTTCTATCATCAGCGGTGCAAACTCACTCTCTCCAAAGAAGGAATGAACACGGAGTTTTGTCATTAAAACCCACGCTTACTACCAACCTGATCAGATAGTTTCACCCTACTTATGAACGTAATAGCGCACCATATGGTTACAAGCTTACTGCGGGCATCTCATATCGGTCAGGTGAGCAATAAAAAAGGAGGATTTATAACTCGAATGAAAAAGAATGGAATCTGATCAGTCGTCACAAGAAGCTAATGATAGAAGAAGGGAAAAATATACTAAAACGATGGAGCGTACTGAACGATTGTTACAGACTTGTTGAGTCTATTCAGCGGAACAAATCCACTAACATTATGTGAAAGAATTTTCAATGGAAATCATCTTATTGTTATATAGTCCCTGAAAAGCCATATTGCTGAATAGTTGTTCAAGATATCCAAGTGTATCAGCCGAGTTTTCTTTTAACTGGTTGTAAGATAATCATTACCATTTGTTTAAACATGGGAACAGAGTACGTGGAGAATTTATCGAACCATTGGCTAACACCCAATCTATTGGTGCTTTTGTTGCAAAACGCAAAGGGAAGTCCAGAACGAGGAGTGAAGAACCCGAAGGAGAAAACATCTAAAATAACCAATGTCTCCACAATACCAAACTCATCCCAGGATAAGAGTAACATGAAAAAACGTAAAATGACAATCACAAGCTATGTGCATCGTTTCTGAATTATTTGTCTTGCGTAATCCAAACTGCCTTAACCTGAAAGGATACTTATACACCAAAATGTTTATTCCAACCAATTTCTTAAACTCTCAATATGAAAATACAATAGACAAATGTACATTTTGACCCTATTCAGTTAAGTGTTTCATTAAATAGTGCAAACTGATTTGAGAATAAACATTTGTCTGTGCACCTTGTGCCACATGAGAATTTTATAAATAGGCTGACGAAGGAATAGAAGACCTTGTCTATTCTCACTGTCATCCATAATCCCTATTCCCGATTGGACACTCATAACATGGGATTTGCCGGAAGAAAAACGATGAAGCATAACAACTGATTGATGACCTAGCGGACGAGTCAATAAAATAGACACCAGCTTTGAGGTGTGTGTTTTCGTAACGTAAAGTCGACTGTGATGTAAGCGTAAATTCCTAAAGAAGTCACGTTAGTATTCGTATTTGTATAGACGTTTGCGTGAACAGATGTCCGCATTTCAGTCAAAAATTACACATCTTATCCAACGAAGGAGACAATAGAAGTAAATTATTTAACCTCCAAGGTTGCTAAGAAATTCAAAAGAAACGGGTTGTTGGTTTACGAGGATTCTGGTGAGATAGGGAATTGGGGAATTTCTGTAGAGACTAATGCGAGAGGGTAATAATCCATATGTAGAATTCCCAGATGAATAAGAGCGGCGTTTGGATAGATCGGCATGTAAAAGGCGAGTGGGTTTAGAGACCAGAAATATAATTGATCGTGTTAAGTCGTAGAGGAATGAAGATGGTTTAGCTCCATTATAATTGTGTTTCTGACCTCGGCAAAACTGTTGACATCCTTCAATTTGCTTTGAGAGATTCGTGAATCTAACACAATACCCTAGGTAGAGTAATTAGACAGGTTGTCCCTCTCGGAAGTTAAAACGTGCTCCCATGCGTAGTAGTTATCAGGGACTAAGGACTGTAAGGAAACAAATTTGCATTCATATAGTAAATATTTCTGACTCCTTTTTCCACAATTATCTTTAAAACTAATGTAAACCATATGCATATTATTTTCAACGTTGAAGTCTTTATCACGGCTATAGAAAGGGAGGGTGAAAAAGGGTCACATTATCATGCAACTCACGAAAAACTCCGCCGACAACCTAAATTCTTGAATTTGGATTCGGTGAGCCACATAAAATGCCGGCAGGCTGGACTACGTGCCGCTACCACCATTATCCAATTAAGAGAGAAATGCGACGTAGTTGGCCAAATTACGCAATTGTCTATGTTCCGAAATGATTTTGTTGCTTGCTATTTTTTCCTGCATTTTCTCATTTATTGTCAATACGACAACTGCGTGCATGTTGGACGCTCAGTAGGGTAGCCGAAAAATTAATGACGCTAAGGTTGACCATGAATTATTTGGAAACCAATTACTTGGGCGGTGGTGGCCCG
>UZAN01056507.1:0-13560 GCA_900618425.1 Echinostoma caproni | reverse complement strand
AATAAATTCGACAGATTTCTCATCCAGATAGTTTAGATGGATATCAAGAAAATGTGGATTCATATCTTAATGATCAGTTAGACTTATTTAGTCATGTTTTATGAACATCCGTTGATACGATATAACAACTGGGATGACGCAACTTTTAGTCTATAGAAAAATAATAGACTGGAAACAATACAATAGTCAAAAGGGTTTATGTTGGCAACAATAGTCCGTAGGTTTATTATTAAGCTAGTGTGTTATAGTTATCGGCGGGAGATTAATTATTTGGGTTACTTGTATAAAATCTGTTCATCGTTGCTAGATGAGTTTACTTACCTGATACTTTTATGAAAACTAAGTATCCCGTGACACAATCTATTTACCGCCTTCGAGTAGCGCAATTTTCAAGGACTCTCGGTATTCGAAGCTTCATTTTGGTGTTAATCATTGTACTCCACACCTCAATAAGCCAGTTGGATCTATCCCATGGTTGAAAAGTTGCATGAGCGGATTCAGTCTAGACCCTCAGTATCCTAATGAGTAAATTTCATTGGGCTAACTTACTGAGGTCGCTATACTTGCCTCAGGCCGAGTAAGGGACTACAACGAACTAAGTAGGCGGTTCGTCACTTGCAACGACGTTCCCTTGTTTCGTAGATGTATTTCGATTATCGGTGTTTACGTAGTTTAATCCGAGCGGGATGGAGCGATCAAGTATTCTGAAGGTAAACCGTCATGTGCTTGGGTGTTTATTAGGGATAAACTTGCTAACTCATCGAATTCAGACTGGTAGGCTTCATTGGCTAGGGTACGTATTACGTATGTCCAAAATCAGCTACCATTGAAGGTCTGGTGCGGAAAACCGACCGCTCTATTTCGACCTTTCGCTGATCGTTAAAACCATCTCACAGTTATTAATCACTGCCAGATTGACTAAACGAAAGATGGCAAAACAAGGTTGGTTTGAATGAATTTTGCGTTTTTGGTAATCGTGGGAAAAATTCAACCGCCTTAATCCGCTGAAATAAAAACTGGTAGGTAACTGTGAAAGAATGCAACATTTACTGTAAACTGGACTGGTTCAGAGCGGAATTATTATAATCCGGAAGACACTAGTAACTACAGAAAAGTTAAGTAATAATGTAAAATTTCTACACCACCGCCCAGTTAAGTTCAGAGTAGAAAAAGTGTCACCGCTCTCCAACTATGTACTAGGTAGCTAAACTATAGCTAAACTATAAAGATCACAAAGAACCAGTATGTGAAAAGATGCGACGGGTTGAGCAATGATACAATAAAGATAAGAACCTATGCAATGAAGCTAAGTAGCGAAGGGAGAAGCCGCAGGTAACAGATTGTTGCCATTGGCATTGGGGATTGGATGTATTATTCAGCCAGGGAATGACAGAAAAAATATGAATTCTGTTAGCTAGTGAATAGGTTCGAATATAATCTTAATAATCAGGTGAAATACTGTCACTACTTTTATTATTATTATTATTGTTAAGCATCTTGTGACGTGTACGTTTCAATGTCAGAAATACGTAAGCAATCGCATTTGATTCAAAGGAATCGGTTTTATTCGAGAGAAACTCAGCCTCAATAGAATTTACTCATTGGGTTATTGGGGGCTTTGACTGACCCCACTCATGCAATGAATCATGCTCACATTCACGTCTGGGCATGGTGACTAACTTATCGATCCATCTTGACGTAAGGAAGCGAATCCTTACCCGGCCGACAGAGGTCAATTAACTCCGGGTTAGTTCCTTCGTATCTATGACGCACATTCGATCAACAATCACGAACATAACGTTCCCCGGTGGAACGGGTGTGTGTGTGTGGGGGGGGGTGGGGTGGGACGGCCCACCTCAACCCACCCACTTCCCTCCCGAAACATTCAACCTTGCTCGGTAACTCACTAAAAATGTACTTTTGTTTTTTACGGGGAAGTGAGTTCGTTCAGACTGGGCGGGGTTTTGACGGACCCGGTCCAATGGGTGACATTTGATGGCCGATGGAGTGCGATTGGTTGGATTCACTTGAAGTTACAACGGATTCAGTTAGAGTTACTACGGATTCGCTTGAATTTGAAAAGGTATAGTGGACCTTGAACTTGATCTGGATTTGATTGTACGACAATGCATGCTGCATGCATGCAATCATAGAATCAGAGACTGCGTCACGTGTCTGTCGCTCTATCCATCTCACGTAGTTGGAGCCTCATCCTCAATGGAGTATGTAAATGGCTACCAGTTTGGCGTGCAAGGATCGATGCTCAATATTTTTTGATGTGAGTGATAATGACATCCAGTGAACAATATTCTTATGCGATGTATATCTGGTACATGCAGTAGGTTTCATTATTCTCTGAATGGAACCGGTGTTTAAGCGGATTTGAAAATGTTCTCACATAAACGAAGAATATTCACTTTTTCGGAAAACACAACACAGCTGGTCGCTTCATATTTCGTACCTCATTGGGTGTTCTAAACTTTCTGGCTGGAGATCAACAATACCTTGTGTACAAGTGATTTGCTTTTTATGGAATAATCCTCGTACAAGTCCCTGCTTGTGCTCCCCCAAATCAAACCTTTCGAACCTTGATATTGGTCCGAACATGGTCACTTTTGATGCACATAACTAGAAAAAATTTACCTTGTCTTTGAGATATATTGATGTCACTTAACCATTCCAGAATCCACATTCTGATTAGCTTTTTCATATGTTCTCAAGTTTCTTCAAAGAATCACGAAAGAACATTCACCTCGTTGATAGAAGCGCTTATGAAGCGCTTGGCTAGACTTTACTGAAATCGCAATAACAACTACAACTTTTTCGCACTTCTTGGTGCCTTATTTGAAACAGCGTGAATACATCAGCCATACAAGTTGATTGAAGTAAATCGCTTGATATTATCTTATTGCAGCTAACTTCCGGGGAAAAATCAAGATTGCCGTGACCAGATTAGTGAATGAAATTAATTCACCCCAACAGTGGAGCATCCAGGTTAATTGAAACTGCTCAGAAGCTGACCTGCTGAGTTCACTATTTGGTTACCTAGGTTACTTGAGTTTGTTCCATTCCTCAACTTCCTAAGGTTACGTGGTTGCATGTGGACTGACAGAAACCTGAGATTGATCTCATGTATCCATCCAAAACAAATGATTCATTCAGGGGTTAAATTTCGTAGCGGCACATTTGGACCGATTTATTAATTCACTCGCGGATTCCCAAGTCTCCGAACACCAACAGAATAAATATCTCCTAGTGAGCTTGTGAAATTGAGACCTCCTGTCGCAGACGGAACATTGCCTACGAGCGTCCTACTGGGACGCTTCATTTCGCGAGATGGCTCTAAAATGTGGGTACAGGTTTTAATCCATACAGGAGAACCTTTACTAACTGAATTACAGTTTTTAAAATCTGAATTGGTTGGTAATTCCCTCAGAGTATTTTTGTCAGGCAAAGAAGTCTTCAAAACTTTTCGACAACAATTCACGTGAGGTTTATAAACGATTATCTCATTAAATGATATTTAGGGGCTACGTTGTGAAATGATGGGTTTACTCAGAGCGGGCTTTGTTGGTAAACCGAGTTGCAAGAGTTCCCCTCTTTTTAATTTATACATAGCATAAAAGACAAGACATCTTAAAGACTAAAGAAACCATATCAACCTTTTCTAATTTCACAGTTTCTTACATGATAGAGTCTGGGGAGATGGGACGTTTGCAAGTTTTTATTCCCATGGATGCATGATGATTTAGTTAACTATACCAGTGAGTTGGGTTAGCGAAAATTAGTGAGCACATTCATTGCTCAAGTTCAATTAAATTTCGTAAATGAGGTATTCGCTATAGGTCAGTGCCACCAATGATTAACGACCTGAGCTATTGTTAAATGATTTACGTTTCAGACAATATCTCGGTGTATCGGTTGGTGATTTACAGTGGTAATCACATTACTACCGGGAGACCACGCCTTCCGCAAATCATACTGAGTGAGCGCAAAGTTTTACCGCATTCCACGAACCTCGTCCAGTATTTCTATTCCCGCTGTTATAATTCCATAAGACGGTACCTGGCAGAGAATAGATGTTTATTGCTATTGGTTGGATTCACTTGAAGTTACGGCGGATTCACCTGAAGTCGAAAAGGTAAAAATGTTTGCGTCGGAGCACTAGCATATCATTTTTGCGTGTTTTATTTACCATTCAGAGATTTAGTATGTCTTCACTAGTTGTATTGCTTCTAACATAGATAAAATCATAAGAAAATTCACATTTGGAACTAATGTGCAAAAGGTTGAAGAAAGTTTCGAAGGACTGATTCCTAATGAATATCAATGGATGAATGAATGAATGAATGAATATTCAAAATAGATCAACCATGTTTTCAATTTCACTATACAATACCTGATCTAGTTATCTTGTAGGTGTGATAAACTTTGGTTTGCCCACTGTTTCACACAGAAGGCGGAGGAAAAAGTACACTTTGAAAAAGACGATCAGTTTCTACGTGTCTCCAAGGAGAAGACTTCTGCATGCATTTCACCTATATTTCAGTTAGAACACCAAACTTCATGAAAAACGTGAAAGAACGCAATATAGAGTCAATTTTTCAATCAGACAATTCATTCCTTTTTACTCATTCTATGCTCACAGGAATTCCAATCCGATCAAGAATAGAGGAAGGTTTTTTAAAAATAGTCAGTCCAGTGGCAACCTGAAATTTTCATAATTTTCAAGAAATTCAGTGTCAACGTGTACCGGATCATCTAGTCGTCTTGAAAGCGCTTCAGAACCATCTCACTCCGAACATATCGACCCATCACTAATAGGTTTTCCTTGAACCTCCCAGTCTTTGAACCTAGTGAGAAGACATTTTAAATAGTTTATCGTATATCCATCCCCTCACCGAAGTTATCTAGGATGGATTTCAAAAGTCTAGTTTAAAAGAAAACTATCTGTAATACTATTATCAGTTATTGGGTTCAGTGGAACCGAATTGCCTCAGAAAGTAATCGCAAGAACGACCCTCCAAAGCTAAAATCCCTTACGCACAGGGCGCGGATATGATGTTAGAACTGTTGCGGATACATGGTCAGAATTGAGAGTTTGGGGACTTTGATGATGCGTTGATGATGCAGTGAACTGTTTGGGAGATAACTAGTTGATTATGATCAGGCCAGACACCTCACATGTGTAGTACGTTGCATGGAACCTCGCTGAATAATTTCAGTTGCTTCAGTGGATACGTGCTTCTCTTGTGCATACAGACCTCACTGGTTTCAAGTGACGAATAGCACATTCACTCTGTATGATGACTTCGTGCCCCATCACGATATGCATTACTGACCAGATTTGTTGAGAGAAAAACTCGAGTCTAGTGCTTCCCAAGTGCATGGCCGCCTGGACGCGGTCCAAGGTTGCGGTCGATAAAATAAACTGGGAAGTCTGCCTGAATACTATGTCGCAAAAGCAGTCAGATAAAGCAAAAAAAACGTGAAATAAAGAGGAGAAAGGAAATTAATTAACACGTAGTTCATAACAGACCATAGAATACCGAATAGTTCACTAACTACCTTATAACTGTCCTAATAATAATAATCCTTCAGGTTCGTTCGTATGTCTTATTCAAACACAACCAGTCAGTTATTATGCTTGATAAAGACAATAAAGACAATTTGAAGTATGAAACAGTATGAAGCAAACCCAAAATAATGTCAACTGTCTTTCTGTTACCCCTCGAGCATGACCCCATTTTCAACTGCTTCAGTTCCGCCTCATCGCATATCAAGGTGAATGAGGCGTTAGAACAAGGTCATAATCGGTTCCATTCGTATGATCAAATTGAGTGATTTGGCCTCGGTTTAACAAGTTGTGATAATAGGATTATTCAGTGCATCAAGCGATTACTTGTATTTTCCATTTTGACCAACCCACAGGAGGTGGGAATCTACAGAGTGTGTCAACATGATATCCAGATATAATAATTTCGCACCTGGATAAATCGAATTTTTCGATTTCTCATCGTTCATGGGTTTATAGCTACTAGATAGTTTTACAGGATAAGTGTAACAATTGCGGTGATTCTACAGGTTTCTTACTTTTCTTTTATCCTAAGTTGCATAATGTCTTCCGGTTCTGAAACATGAGTACTCTTCTTGTTTCAATAAATCAGGTGAGAGCATGATACATATATCTACTCTGAAGCCAACAATATTCACTCATTCATCCATTTGGGGGACTCATCTGATCAAGTATATTGTGTAAGTATCTAAGTCTAAATTTAATCCAAATTATTTCACGATGGATTAAAAATGATGAAAGCATAAGATGGAGAATGACGATGATTTCGTGCATTACTTTCTTCCAGTCATTTTGTATGAGCGACAATTAGAGAGGGGGCGGGTTGTTCGATTACGCACGAATTTTCTATGGAATATAAAACGCGTTTCGATCTCCATCGGTTTTCAAAAACCTAAGCAGTGTTGGTCATGTCAATGTTGATGCCAAACATGCCTCATGACTATCACTGTTTATAAGAAACCGGAAAGTCAGTATCACATATAATGTAATGTTACATTTTCTTGATCGCGTTAATAAAGAATGAATCATGTCTATCATAAGTCCAGCATGCTGATGTCATCCGCATAATTTTTTCAAAAATAAACAGTGTTCGTACTGATTTCGGTAAAGTTTACCATACTGACATAAACATCTACTTGAGAACAGCTCTCGATCCCAGTTCAAACGAGACGATAATACTCGGGAGTTAGTGCGTGATGCACAAATCTGGATAGAAAAACTGTGATAAGTTCCTTGTCCTGGTTTGAATCACGTCAACGTCCCCATTTCTTTGCATGGTATTGTTGAGTAGTTCTCAATTTCCCGATAGATCTTTTCTGAATGGCCGACTGACTGTTGTATTGCATTAGACGAACCCGCCTGAAGCGATATGTTTTTCATTTTATCATAGGAACCGCCAATTCATGAACAGATCCGATGCATGGGATTCATTCTTCTTGGTTCCTGTGTGGTGCTACGCCATTTGATCCTGTTTCAGTGTAGATTTTTGAAACTGACTTAACAACTGAAATGTTTACAAACTAGGCTGTTTCACGAGTATGAGCTTCATTTCTTGTTTTGCAGTTAAGAAAGGAGTTCATTATGGAAAAATGTCGCCATATTGAAGGCACCAGAATCTGGAAACCAAAAAATGAAATTCGTTTCATGCTATTTTAATATTACCACTAGTAGTGATCCTTTTTTCAGGTAGAAATTGAACCCACAAAGCCATCACTTTACCCATTGCTCTCCGGATAAGCTGATCAGACAGTATCACTGTGCATGTAAACAACCAAATTGACTAATTACCCTTTTCTAATTTTGTTGCAGGTATCTGTGAAATCCACGCTGATTGTGATGCATTTTACCCTAATCAAATTGGTTCCTACAAAGCTTTACTGGACGGTCTATCGACCCAGATCTTAGTGCTTCTTAGAAGGACTGTCACAAAATCAGTTAAATTCAGTTTTCGTCAATTTTCCCATATGAAGCATAAAGATACGACGGTGTGACCTGAGGATATATTTGCCCGAGTGTTTTGACGGGTTTCGGTTGCATAGTACAGTTGGTTTACACAAGTACAGTGTGGCACTAAAAATTGTCCATTCGTCGATGCAAAAATTGGCCAAGGGATTCCAGCCGCATTTAAAGTAGTATGGTAGAATTTTTGTGCTGAAAATAAATCGCTTGGAAAAATAACTTGAAATAAGACACAATGGAGTATTGTTGTGATCGTCACTCAGGGATTTCCATTGCTTATTCTCGGTCCTTTCAATCACTTTTGCGTTGCCCTTATTACCTCTCTTTAGACCAGTTGTCTGTTGTTATGCAATCCACTCTTCATTCTCCCGTTCTGCTCCGCATTATTCTGTAACCCCATTGTAGGATCCGACGTCTGGATAAGGTTGTCTCTGATGCAGCTTATCACAATCGGAGGTTGAACCCCTCACATTGACGTATCTCACACCAATCCGCGATGAGGTTAGTTTCAATATAATCTACGAAAATTCACTCGAAGAAGTATCTTTTGAACCTTACAATTGAGCGTCACAGGCAACTGAAACTCCAAAGCCGCATCTAACTTTACCGATCTCTTTATTCATTTATGTTACTGAATGTCATTACTGCCCGTTTCTCTCCAATGAGGCACTATTGCCACATTTGATCCGCCACCTGTTGCGCACCTTTTTTTTATTACACCGAGGTGTGATGAACAGCAGACGGGGTAAACTCCATAGTCACGAGGACCTACTGTTCAGTGGTTGAAATCGGCAACCTAAGCCCCGGAACTTGGATTGGCGAACCACATAAGGCCCCGATAGGTTAGGCGTGGTATTGGACCGGACGACAGCAGAGCTGCCTACCACCAAAGTCGGGTGGCGGCGGCGGGGCTCGAACCTCGAACCTGATAAATGAGTGTACAATTTACTATTTCCTTGTGGCATTTCTGTTGAATAAACAATAGGGTTTTATTCATTTTCACTGTAGTTTATCGGTAAAACACTACTGTTTAGTAGTGCTACTAGAAATTAAGTATATAGATACCGTTCAACCTAAAACTGTGAGGATTACACATCGTTGCCACATGAGAGAAAAATTAAATAATCCCGATTAGACAAATCGTATTAGTTCGATATCTTCATCATACAGATCGGTTCTTTTCAGGGGGATGGGGGTGGGGGGTCTGCAATTTCTGTTTCTGAATTGTAATAACTTTAGCTATTGGCAATCAAGGCGCATCATATTTTACATTGAGGCAATCTCGTCGGCGGAACGTGCACGCACGTAAGTGTTCTGATTTGTATTGGTTTAACTTTGTGTTACGAAAAGATATCAAACAAACCGTGTCACATATTCCATTCTGAATCTCCCAGACCACATGATTCTGTTGAAACACTGTCGAATGTGAATATAAATAAAATAAACCTTGGTTTCGGGTTGAAAAAAATTAGCTGAACGGATATCTCCACAGTTAGTGGCTACATTTTTTAGTACAACAGCCGCACAATTCCCAATCCATTCCCATTGGCATTACAAGTCGTTGCGTGATAGAGTCACTACACGTGTTCTTATCGTGTTGGTAAACAAACGAATACAATAGAAAAACCAGAGTAACTGCCCGAGCGCACACACTCACGCCTTTGCTATCAGAAGGGTAATCTGTCGGTGACTGTGGACAAACAACACCGTCAGAGATAAAAAGAATGAAAAGCGGCCACCCGAACAAACTTAACCAGATATGACCAGTGTTTGGGAAACTCCTTGCTGTATTGAGAATGCCACCTGACTTCGACGAGATTGTGAGCTTGGTTGACCAATTTGCTAGAATCACAAGAACCATGGGTGTGTTTATTGCAACAGTTAAATGTGTTGTATATTTGAACAACATGCAGTCAAAATCTGTCTCGCTGTTTCGCCATTTTGTATTAGTGTGAATTCAAACAAAAAACGGTTGTGTACCCACAGTCGCATTTAGTCTCGAAATGGGTCCCGGTTATCCTTCATTAGTTAATCGTCTCCTGATCTTAGAGTTAACAAGCAAAGCATTTCAAAATCTGTATCTGTTAAATACCTCAGAGTCACCGTAACCCATAAGCTGTCCTGGTCTGCTTATGTCATCAACGTTTTCAAAAAAGTCCGAAAACTGTCTTTTTATGCTTACAGGCTCAGAAAACTGGCCGCACCATATAATCTTATTTTCAAATTTATCATTGCTTGCATTTTTTTCCACACTGGCTATACTGCTCCCCGATTTTTATCCCTGAACTGAAAGAAAAAAGACTTCACTTTATTTTCGAGATCCCTTAAACTTTTCTCCCACTACGGCGCAGTTGATCGAATTGTTTTAATTGTTTTCTTTATGTCCAAGCATCTTGACCCTTGTGATACATTCATAAACAGGATAATACGTGATCAAGGGCACTGTCTACACCAAGAAATCGCGAAAGCCCTGTCAATTCCCCGGACACGCTCCAAATATCAACTCCCTCCAGCGCGTACCTCCACATATCGAAACAGAGCAATTATATACCTAAATCGGTTACTGGTTAATCGCCAGAATATTCTCACCCACCTCAGGGAAAACTCTTGCACTAATTTCTCTCTCAGTTACCAAAGTGTAGAATTTCTTATTTCGTCGTTTTTGTTTGCCATTAGTTTTATCTTTCGGCCGTAAAAATTGTGAAGTGCTGAAAAATTCACCCTTTGAGTGCATAAAGCTCTTCTTGACTTGACTTGTGATTTTTATTTATTGTAAGCCCCATTTATCAGTCAATTTCAGCATATTACATTAGCGAACATTTGCATCGCTCCCCACACGCGTGCCTCTGATGTTTATTTGTTTGCCGATTCTTTCTCGTCACAACCCGTAACAGGTTTAGACCGGTCTTTGAGCATTGCGGCTGGCGATTTTAACCGTTTTCGTATATCTTTCCTTACAACTTTAGGCCTGACAAATCTTGTAAATTTTCCTACCCGACCTAGTGTCCAACTTTGTAGGATTTTTGCAACTAACCCAGAAAAATTTTCAATTGAGAAGCAGGACCCTATTGCTCTAGGTTTTTGATCCCAAGATTTACGGTAAATATTTTCATCAACAAATGAACCGTCCCACATCTAGAATCACCAGAAGAAGAAATTGCATTTCTAACAACTTATCTAGACTTAGAGCACCTAAATCGGATATATCAAAACTTTTATGGGAAACCAGAACTACTGTGATATGTGGTCTACCTTGAAGCAGCTTTGTGGATCACGTAACAGCTCTTTTCCAGATGTTGAGGAGGTAAACCGTCAATTCGCAAACGCTAATGTACAGAGCTCAACACCACCTTCATTTACATCTACTAGGGAGAACTGATCTGTCACCCACGTGGAAGTTTTAAATGTGCTGAAGTCCCTTAAATCTAACAAGGCACATGGCCCTGATTTATTGTCCCCTTCCTGCTTCACCTTGCTTCACCTATTTTCGAGTTGTTAAGTTTGTGTGTTTCATCAAGAAGCATGCCTGATTGCTGGAGAGCTGCTCGGATAAAACCAATCCCCCCAAAAGGATCTTGCAAATATCAGCCGATTGCTTGCATATCAGCACTATTGAAAGTTTTTGAAGGAATCGTTCGTAAACGAATGACCCCTATATCTGTTACCTATGACCCTATTCAATTTGCTTACAAACCTTTCCACTATTGATGCTGGTGCTCACGTCGTTCACTCCGTTTCATTCTTATTGAATAAACGGTCTGAGATCGTCCGTTTAGTTTTTTCTGATTATGCAAATGCTTTCGGATCACTTGACCGCGGCATTCTCATTCAACGTCTTTCGGATTGTGGTCTGGCACCTGATTTGTTGAATGTTTTAATCAGTTGCTTCACTCGTAGATAAATCTTCCTCCGGCTAGAAGTTAACTCTGGGGTTTTTCTGGGTAGCTTTTAGTTTCCATTTCCTTTGTCACTGTACAGTAAGGATCTTCTCATTTCGTCCAACTTTATAGCGTGCAAATATGCTGATGACGTAGTGGTCGGTTGTCCCTCGACTGATCCTAACTGTTTCCGTCAATTTCAAATTTATCTAAATAAAATGTTTAGTTGATTGACTCCCGATCTTTAATGCTCAATGTAAATAAATATTTGTATGTTTCTTTCAGCCTTAAAACAGGCACGCGATATCAAACCCTTCTGAATAGTCAGTCAGAACTTTCTGTCAATAGTACTATCATCCCCAAAGCTAACTCTGTCAAATATCTTGGAGTTAATCTGTCACAATCTGTCTTGGTCCAAACATGTTGAAATCATTTCCTTTAGGGTTCCTATACTATCCTTCTACTCTTTTAGGCCTAAAACGGTCGGCGTTCCCCCAAATGCAATTCCTTAATTTGTGACTGCATGTAATCTTCCACATTGGTTATGCTGTTCCCTCGTATATTTTCCTGGTCTAAAGGAGGTAGACTTTATTCTCTTTTCCAGATCTCTTAAACTTCTTTCCCGTTGCAATGACATTTAAAAGACCGTTTTGTTTGACTTTATTGTGAGCAAGCATTTTGCTTCATGCGATAGCCATATACTGTCAAATGAAGAACACTGCCTGCATGCCCATCTCAATAAATCGGGGTCTCATCCGAGTAAGCGTTCCCAATTTAGGATTCATTGTGCACACTCACCTCATATAAAACCAACATCATCCCTTATTTCGCTCGCATCTTAGTCAACCGAGCAAATATTATTACTGACTTGAATAACCATCTGTCACATTAGGATTTTATCACATTCATTTGTTTTTCATTTATTACATGTAGATTCTTCTTTTTCTATTGCTAAAGATTTTCCCCGCTGTAACTTGTCAAAAGTGTCGAAAATTCACCCCATTGAGTGCATAAAGCTTTACTTGACTCGAATTCACAAGTGAGACCAAAGTTATACTCACGCACTGTTTGTCAAACATCAACATATTCTTCTTAGATAAAATTTTATCTAGGGGACTTTTCAAACAAATACATCTCTTCTTTGAAAGAAATCAACCTACTGGTCGGTTCACCAAAAATTAATCATGAAGCCACAAAAAGTTGTCAATCAAATACGGACCCGTTCGAATTCTCGAAAGAACGACGTCATTGTTCGCTGCATGCAAAGGTCATTTTCACCGGGGAGGAGTGTTGTGAGATACTACTCACTTGTGAGTAGTTCGCAAAAAGTGATCAAGACCTGTTGGAGCGAATTACTATTGTTCACTATGGTGAATACAAGAATGCGCATCTAATACTGGACCGTTCCACCAGCTATCCTGTCTGCGTGTGGGAGTTCTACAGACTCGTTCCAAATGAAATATTTGTTTCTATGAATAACAATTTACCGATACCGTAATCGTCATTCGAAATAAAGAAACTTTCCTATACCGGACACCGCCCTCTGGAATGTTAACAACCGTTAGATTAGCTTTCATGCCCAGGTAGAAAGCATGTGTGCATGCTACACCTAACTAAAGGAAATAGCTATTGTGTCTGAATGTTCGCTCGGTTTNCTATCTTTTATATCAGTAGCAATAACTATGGATGACGATAAAAAAAATAGTTGACAAAGAACTGTTATTGAAAATCAAGTCAGTGTGGTAACTCCGAACAACAGGGAACATGTAATCAGTAAATATCTTCTTTATTCAGAAAAGCTTTACAATGTGAAACCATGGAAACATATGCTGAACAATCAATACTCAGTGGAACAATTCATTGAGGTATTGACCAACTATGGCAAGCAAAGTTCAGTAATGTGCGTGCGTTACTAAGTGGTTCTAAATATGTGTAACTTAGGGGGAATTTTACTCACGTTGTATCAGACTGAAGGAGCATTCATTAGTAACCTATTTGTGGATGAATGCGTCATCCTAAGTAATGTGTTTATGGTGTTAACCTATACCTCAACTCGCAGGTTGTCGACAACTGTATTGTGGTTTTATCGGGGACAGATTTTCGTTTCTGATGAACTGTTTACCGCAATCGTCGCTCATCTCGGAAACG
>UZAN01056503.1:0-13563 GCA_900618425.1 Echinostoma caproni | reverse complement strand
CTCTGCAACACCTATTATGTGGCTGACAAATAACTCCAGGTCAGGGTATCTCCACCGACGGTTGAATAGGATACGGGCTCTGTGCGGCCTATTAACTATATCAACAGTGAAATCGGACAGCACGAGGCACACGGCGCAATACACCCTCCAGACAACCAACCAGAACACGCAGAAATCCTAACCGAACTGATAAAGCCAAGTACATGCAAATGGATTGACTGAATGCTTCTCGGTTACAAATAGAATATCGATCAGTTCATGTAGCATTAGAACCGATTTATACACACAATGATGTATAGACCCTCATATATCATAAAATAGTGCGGTCTCAGAATATTTACCATGGAAGCAGACTCGGTTCCCGGTTTTAGAGAAATGAATTTCGAATGTTTTTGATGAAATCCAAATGCGTAAAATAAACAAGCACATTTATAGCACATTAGATTTGTAAACCCTAGTGAACAGACATGCACAGTTAGGCAGGGACTATTAGAATTAAAAAATATAGGTCAACTCCACGGCAAGTGAATTGATGGGATCAACAACTTTTGGGCGCACAGAACGGGATTATGTATTCGGATTAGCAACGCCTCACTTATCGCCAACAGTTTTGCGTTACAGCTACGTAACAACGGTTTGAAAGAGGAAGCGTGATCAATTATGTGCTTGGTTGTCATGAGGTGTTTTGCAATTGATGACCCCGGGTTGGTTCTGCCTATGTATGCGTCACCGCAACTACAGGTGAACTGATATACTGTATTTGAGACAGAACTGGATTGCCAACCATGTACACGTTTGTCCAAATCGATTAGACGAGTAGAGGCAATAAGTCGGAGTTGAGCAGCTGGGAGTGTGCGGTTGAGAGCTGACTTCAACTTTTGGCGCCCACCGTTCAAAAAGTGATCGCCTTTAAAAGATAGTTTGATGTAAACGGCTTTCTGGGGGAACAGTTAGCGATGGATTACCTTTTTCAGTTTACTGTGAATATCGAAACACTGAGCACGTGCTCGTGCGAATAGATGGCTTTGATTGCTACCGGCAGGACAGACAGCAAAGTAGAAAAAACTGGAGGTGGCGTGGCAACTTACATCAATGTTTCCTAGTGCGGCAAGTTTGAAGTGATATACAACTTCTGAAAAATGCATTGACTGTTTGTGCGTTCGTTGTCATCCCAAATTTTCCCATCAAAAAAGTACAATCATCACTAATGTGCACATATCTCCCTCGTGTTATCAGACGGAGATTTCTGTTCTCTTTGATTCCTATATCCCGTTTCTAGTTTCATTATTAGATGAAAATCTTCACTTATTTGTTGGTGATTTCAATCATGCAAGCATTTCTCCCCTGCTTCCGTTTGGTCTGTTGACCTCGTTCTCCTACCAGATGTAGTTTTGTGCTGGACAGTATTATAAACCATCACAACTTATTCTCTCTTAAACTAATGACCCCGGTCTCTACAAGTGACCGAAGGTATACTCTCATACTGCTTATCAAACGTTCATACGTTCTACTCAGATAAAATTTCATCTAAGGGACTTTTCACCCAACCGCATCTCTCTTCTCAACTGTTCTGTTGTGATTGTTCAGCCTTGGTTGGATTTCTGTCCATCGCTTTTTAAATGTGTCAGTCTGCTCACTGAAATGATTAAATCGATCTCTAACTTGTGTTGTCCAATGAAAACCCTGTTCGTCTGTGACGGCAGAAATATCTCATCCTTTTGAAATCACTGTGAAGGCACAAAGAGAGGGCCTACAAATCTCGCCATGAATCAATTATAAAGCACTATTCTGATTTAATCGGGTCTGAGATAACGTATCCAAATGTAATCTTCGACACCCAAATTCTGTGAACAAAGAGCATCAGGCTTTTATGGCAAGTCAATAGCCTCCTCTGTGTGCAGAACAGCAAACACTGGAATACCCCAGTGGACGTTAATAGCATTAACGCCGCTTTCATCCACCCGCCAAATGAGAGCCAGATTCCTTCATTCCCATGCAGCGACTGTGGTGAAGGAGAAGACCGATGATGCTTTCAAATCGCGTTTGCAAGAGCACTTTAAGGGGCTATGGAGGAACGAACACATGTGATAGGACCTTTGACCCAATGCTGACGGGGCTTACACAGGTATCCTGCCCTCCGCCCTAACCACTGAAAACTGAAGATATCTTGTCACATTTGAATTTTGTTTCTTCAGAAACCCGGGCAAACTGCTAACATTATCAATAAACCGAACACCGTTATTACAACTACCGTTATTTCAAACGCATGACTAGATGGCAAAAAGTAAACACCTAATCCTATGAAATCCCAGCACAAGGTTACACAGACACACATACACACGAGCAGAAAACACAAACACATCAAAATAAAACGTACCTCCGTGGAACCATTGCGGTATAAGCATTCGCCACATTCGGAGTATCTTGCTGAACAGATTTGTGCGGATCCATGCGCTGATCGTCTCGGACCGTGTCATCCGATTCGTCATCACTCGAATCGAGAAGTTCGATTCGATCTCCACCAAGGATCAAATCGTTATTAGGAACCTCAAGCACTCGATAACCATCAGCTGTTGATGATGTGATTGGCAAAGATGACTGCTCCGTTGTAACTGGTTTATGCACAGTTTCTGAGCCGTTCACAGCTCTTGAACAAACATTGACGATTAGTGGACCGCCTGCATCATTGCCTGACGTGACCGAATTGACACATCGCGAGTTCGTCAAACGCATCACAGTCTCTGCTGACGCCTCAGACGAAGAAAGTAGTGGTGGTGGAGTGGAAACGACCGATGACGACACGTTCGACGAAGATGACACAGTGACAGCAACACCTGGACACAAAGCTGGACACGATCCAACATGAGAAGTCGGAGGGCTCCCTTCAAACGAACGCATGTATCCATTCTCCACAGAAGAGGACAACATCTGTTGTGCTTTCAATCGTAAACCTTTCCAAGGCCTTTTCGGCCAACCTTTCGCGTGCATACAGTTGGAGATATTCACCCATATCTGTTTGTACTGATCAGCAGTCATCTGTGTGGGGATGTTACGAAGACTGTTCCGTGTCTGAGTAACCAGGTCGATCAAAGCTTGCTTCTCCGGTAATGTATAAGGACCAACACGTCCTCTGCGCACCGGATGCTCCACATCTACACGGCTCCGTTTCAATACGTCCGTTTCGCTCATTGCCCAGGCGGTGAGTGATATCAGTTGTTTGTGCGAACGCGTTCGTGCTAATCCAAGTGACCAGTGCGACAACGCACCAACTTTGACGCTCTGACTGCCTGTCTGTCTAGCGCTCTGATTCTCTATCCCTCCGGCTACTAATCGTTGGCGTTTTGTCTCGTTCACCTCTCACTCGCGTGCGTGTGCGTGAAGTTGTGTCTCGATGTGCATGTCTGTTCAGGTTAATTCACATTACTCGTCACTCTTGCTTCACGCTCCAACCAATTTCGATCGTATCGATCGAAATTGGTTGTGTTTTTATTCACACTCGTGTACGCACGAGTGGAGACACAACCAACCCACATTCATACGTTGTGTTTCTATTGGTCTATGGTGAGGCAGTTGTAATGGCACGAGGCCAGAGTATGAGTTTTTCTCACTTCCGGTGGTGTGTTTATTCCACGCTCGTTTCAAATGCCGTTGGTTCAGTGTTGGATGCACCCACAGAACATTTTTGTTCAGCGTATTTAAGGCCTTTAGCATCGGTTAACAAAATCCATTTAATTTGATGATGTTGCTTTGTGACTGATTTGTGATACGGGGAAATATTTGCGAAATATCTTTTGATCTTCCGCATTTCATACAAGAATCAATCTAGGAACATGCTGATCCGCTCAGAGAAATTTATTGATCTATGATACCACACTGCCTGCGAGAGCACGTCATTAGCGTGCAAAATGTCTCGAAGCCAAAATGAGCGCATTTTAACGAAAATCGCTCATTCGTAGTAATCAATTAACTGTTTGGACTGCCTTCCACAAATGCCTCCTATAATCCAATAGATCTTCGTTGATTTGCAATGGTCCCTACCGCATATCTCTCGTGTTTCGTATGACGCTATTCTCTCCAAACTAATTTCTTATTGAATTATATACACTAAATCCATTTTGATACTCCCTCTCCATCAATACCCTAGTGATTGTTATAAGGTACCCATATTCCCACAACAATCATCAACCATCTAAATTGAAGCAAAAATTCGCTTTTTAAGAGTAAATATATCACGCTCAACCAATGAAGATGTCAATTTTAAAACGCAGTTTGTAAAACTATTTAGGATCAATGAATTCTAGCAGTAGTCTGGTTTTATCCTGGTGATTATAATCCATAAATTGGTGTCAGTACAGTCAATCTCCTGCTATGTCACACATATGAGAAATTGCATTTCCCAATATGTTGCCACATTTAATGAAATAAAAACCAATCGTATTAGCATAATAAAGTTGATTCTGACTATGCAATGTCTCTCCCTCAGTATGTCGTATCTCTTGCTACCTACTCACTTGGTTGCTGACTGACGCACGGGTTGGCCATTGACCAAGCAACATGCAATGTCGCATTCGGCCAATGGCGTTTCGTTTAGTCTGTCGCATTAATGACGCTGTTCACCAATTGTATAGCCCCTGTGAGGAAGGCATACAATTGTCAGAAATTGAAGTCAGTGTCATTTGGCGTGTGAGTACTATTCCGATTATCACCCTGGCTGACTTTGAATTTCTGGAGCCACTTCAACGGTTGATGTTTTGCATCGTAAAACAACATGATCTTCGTATTTACAGCCAATGAATCTAGAGGGAATGGGCGATTATTTGGCATACATTGAGAAGAAAAATTGTGAAAATATTGCACCTTGCATAACACCAGAATCAACCGGGCGAGTAGATGACTTCTTGTCGTCGATTCCCGTGAACTGCCTTCTATTTGTGAAATAATCGTAGATCAATCTGCCATCGTTTGAATTAACACGACTTTCGCTAATCGGTTTGGGCAGTACCGATCGATCAAAGCTGCCGAATGCGTTTTTATACCAAAAACATTCTATTCTGACGGTCTAACCTTTCTTGTTTGAGGCCGAAATTATTGAATGAACGAAGTAAGCAACGAAAGCAAGTGCTGAACCTGAAGAACGGTGTGCAAACTGATGTATAACATATTTTGAAGACTCAGTGACAACTCACAATAGAAAGCATCTCTAAACTAATTTGAGCATGACTGACGTGCAGGCGATGGGACCGTACTTCCCAGGTTCCTTTTTGGGGACGGGAGTTTTCTTGACCAGTCCCCAAATATCAAAGATTTTCCCGCCTATCAGACAGTCATTGAATATTTTAGACAACGAGACCGAAAGTGTGTCCGCACATACCTTCAGTACCACGCCTGATAGTTCGGCTGAACCAGATGCTTTATTCATCTTCGTTTTCTTTACCTGTCGGAGGACCGTTGCGGGTTCGATGGTTGGTGTCAGTGTAGACCTGACCATGTCTTGTAGGGCTGTGAACTGTGAAACTGGACTAAACTCGGAATTTAGTCTTTAAAAGTCGAAAGTTTCCCTTTTGTGTTTGTAGGTCCCGCTATACATGCGTTTGACAGCTCTCCACGTGGCACGAAAACTAGAGTTTCCCAGGATAATTTCGATGCACGAATTATTTAACCGTTTATTTCAGCCTTGATTGAATTTGTAAGCCACTTGACATGGGTTCTGCGTCCGTTCTTATAGGCCCGTTCCTTCCGCCTGTATAGCTGTTTTAGTAAAGGTGATGAATATCTTTCTTTATAGATGAAGACCGTTTCAGTAACATGTTCACAGAGGGCAGATAGATTATGATATGGAAGCACCGGAAAATCTGTGGAAGCAATCAGAGATCTTGTTATAATTCCAAAAGGCGGTCGAGAATATTCGTTTATTGAGGATTTCAGATGCGATATCAGTAATTTGGAATATATAACACAAAATCTAAGCAGAAACATACCATCGACGTTCCTGGTGGCACGTCGAACAATGCACAGGGTAGTCGGTAGTTATTCTCTCTAACTTCACTTGGCCCTCAGTGGTCTTGTTACATTTTTGATCCTCTAAAGTTGCCTACTACTCACAAGTGAGTAATATCTCACAACAGTCTTGGCCTTTCTAGGTTCTCGCATGCCAATTCCTTTGACTCATTATCTTGAATGGTCTTCTTAAAAACGTGTACTGCTTAGTTTTGTTGTATACAATGGGACATACTTTTAAGATACACTGATCAGAGCTACTTGGAGGAGCACGTTTCTGGACTTTGAAAGTTTATGTTGTATTTATAAAAACGAAATCTATCGAGTGTGGTAAGAAACCGCACCAAATTTTCTAGACCCAGTGTGTTGAGGAATGTTACATCAGGTCTGTTAAAATCAACAACAAATATACACAAAGGGTCGCTTGTTCGTGTTATAATGGAGGTAGAAAAATATCCAAAACCTATCGCTGTCAGATGCTGATATTGTGGGTGCCAGGTAAATGTTTCCAAGAGGCATGGAATAAAACTCACTAAAAACACGAGGCTTACATTCAATGACGTGGCAATTGATTCTATTCGTCGATTATTCGTAGATGACGGCCGTTGATTTACTCCAGTTGTTGTTCACGTAACTTGCAACAACTCCACCTCGTTTACGGATACTTGCGAACGGTTGACCCGATACAAGTTATATCCATCTAATTGTACAATTTCACTGGGAATTTCTTTGTGCAGCCATAATTCTTGTAGCGAAATAATCCCGAGGGTTATGTACTCTTTTTCTATTTGATATCCCGCATCTCATCGACTTTTCCCAACAGAGAACGAATGTTGCTTGTTAAAATGAGAGGAATTCACATTTTACTGGTACTGCACTGTCTAGGACCGACATCCCAACCTGCGCGACGTTTTCTTTCTCGGCCACCTTGTGTATTGATAACCCTCTTGGACTTATTTCTGACTTTGTTCGAATAATTCACAAAAAGTGAGGTTCGCACGATAGCACATGAAGATTTAATAAACTCAATCGTGTGGGACAGCTTTTGGTGTCCCTGANATTGATCACGATGCGATCGATGATGAATGAAACAAAAAAAATTTGTAAAAATGATTTTCGAGATTAATGACACAGCCTAATTCAAAGGCCCCACTCTAGAACTAAAATTCCGGGGAGTACAAATGATAGATTCCTGTGTCCAAAATGAATTTGTGCAGGGCGCCATACTCTAATACCACATCTTTGTATATGAATTTGGCACACTGACTTTGGGTTCGTAATGAAAACAAGTAGCTCGAGGTCTGTTGGGCTGGTGACTACATTTGGTTACAGCGGGGTTGTTTGCACACTCTTCGAATATGACCAAATTTCCACACCCATAGCACCATGGCGTTTCCGAACCGACAAGTGGAGCGCAGATGGTGAGCTCAATTGGTTTCGCAGTGCCAGAAATGTCACACTGTGGCTTGGATGCATACTTGACCACTGGAACTCGAACTGGATTCTGGCCGTACCGTTGGAGTAGAGTGACCGCTTCGCTGGGAGTAGCTTGAGTCAGATCATCCTGTTGTTCACAGATCTTGCGTGCCTCTGCAAACGTAAGTGTGGCAATCGGAATAGTATTGAATGTAGAAATACGAGAATCCGTACTGTACTGCTCAGAACTGAATTGGCTCCAACCCCGTACTGCAGACACCAATGAAATACACGAGGGATTGATAGCAGCAAATGCTTATGATTATTGATAGAATTAGATCATGTTTTACAGAATGTAATGGTCCATATCATTGGTTGAACGCGCATCCTCTAATCACGTGACTGTTAGCGCCGACGCATCATATGTACTAACTCGGATGTCATGTTCGCCCGGTGTACCATTAGTCTCGCTTTCTGAACGGCAATTGGATGACATGAAACTGTACCTAGTCGTGCCCGGATTACGGTCACGGAAGTCTGGATCACCACAGCAAGGTCCTCCTTTTCTAGCAATTTTCGTTATCGTGTCCAGCTGTTGATACCTGCCACTAGACGGTTGCACAGTTGTTCCTCCATATGATCGCCATAATTGTAACGAGCCGCCTGCTACTTTGGCTGGATGATGAAATCGCGACAAGTGATGTTTTCCGCACGTACGAACGAATTGCATTTGGCCTTTTCGTGTAGCCGGACCTCAGTGGGCAACAGGTGGTCAAGCAGCAGCCACTTCAAGGAGTCGTACGGAATTTTTGCCAGTGAAATGTTAAAAAAGACCACAGTGTTTCAAGTGATAACTTATGATACACTCAGTCTTTTATCAGGGAAAGGGCTTCAATATAACTTTCCTTTGTTTCTGATAATCTGGTGACCAGAATCTGAAAAACTTAGTCTCTAACTTTTACACTTTTGGAGGGACTCGGAGCTCATCTCATTCATATGGACAAGAAACAACAACACGCGTTGGATTGATGTTGGAACATCTCGCATCGGGCGATGTATGCATGTGTGACGGGCCTTTGTCGCAGTCATTTCCAAACTTTGTAATTAGCTCATCCTGGCTAAGGGAAGAAAGAATAAAAACAGCAAGTGCCTTTTACTGCTATGACATTGCCCGTCTGGCCTCTGTATTGTGAGTTCTCTAGAGCACATTGTTTATCTCTGCTGCAACTGTATAGGTCTGCAAATACCGGAAAGCGTTTAATAACGGCTGATAGCGCCGTTTGACTGGCTGCGCTACAAACCTGTGTTGTCGCAACTCATCGAATTGAATTTTGTCATTATTATAGGCCTATGTTCATCGGTATACGAGATTGGAATTACTTCTAGTTCAACACTCTCGCCGATTCACACCACGATTTGATTCCATTACACTTAATTCTCTTGGATTTCGAAATTCGCACATGAAACACAATCAGGTCGGGTGACAATTCGCTCTTAAGTGCACCTTCTGTCCAAAAGATCCATCCCATCACTACTGAGTACGAACATCCGTTCTTTGTTCGCGAAAATCTCGGATTTATCACTTGTTCTACGTTCTCAGTTTCATCTTCATACTTATCTGATTAGCATACAAGAATCTTGGCCGAATCTGCATTTTGCTGCCACGTTGGTTTCCATCGATCGATTTACCCTGTGCCGGTCGGACAAAGTTTCCTGTGGCAAGAAAACCGGCGGTGGTGTGGTTGCCTACTTTAGCGCTTCGTTGTGTTGCAAGTCAGATTGCATTTACTCATACTCAAGCAACCGTATGGATTGTGCATTGATTCAATGTTGCCCTAACTTCTCCTGCCATAGGAGTACCTTCATAACAAACCTATATATTGCTCTGTTTCGTACACAAAACACCATCTCGACTTTTATTATCTCAATTTCACCTTATCCTATGCCACTGCTAGAGGATAACCTATACGTTACTGTGGATGATTGTAACCATGTGACACTTGCATACATGCCACTTACTAGAGTACAATTAGATGGACTGTTGTTCACATTGCACAATCTGATTGGAATGATCAAATAAATTGAAGATTGCGTTAACTTCGCGTCAGGTGGTGAATTGTTCAACTTTTGGTGACAAAACTATTATATTTGCTGCTCGTTGGAGAAGCTAAGGTGTAGTAGATGTAACAAGCGGCTTTCTTATGGGTCATGATGAGACTTGGTTTCCAAATGGATGGATCTGCTGCGGAAGGTGTTTAACGGTTATTTGAAATGAAAATGAAATGGTGAAGAAACGGAGAGACGGACGTGCGCACCGTCAGGTTTGCATAGGCTGGAGGTATAAGCGTAAGGTGTGATTGGTCGGGCAACAGGTGGATGGATAGTGCGTGTGAGAGGAGGACAAGCATAAGGTGTCTTGCGGTTGTGGGTGTGGGCGTGTACAGAGGCACACACGCGTCAGGCGATGTGAAGTACTTTGAGTTGCTTGCATTATTGGATATCCCCTAGGTACTTCAATACGAGGCCGATCCGTGCACAGGGTTGAGCATGCTCACAGCACCCGTCCGGCAGAAAAAAATACGGGCAATTTCATTGGTCTCCATTCAGAGACTGTTGCAAAAATGATACTGCAAAGAAAAGATACTACTATTACTACTACTACTAAAAGATACTAGCTCAGAGAGCTGAGAAGCGATAACCGAACCGAGCCTAACACCCAATACCCAACCAAATACCCTCACAAACCACTAACACTCTAATCTGAATGCACTCTGGCCCAAATGGATGAATATCATTGTGATCGTGCAAAATGATATGTGAACAGGTTCAGTCTAATCCAATGAAACATTTTTCTCAAAACTGTTTCCCATTCGCTCAGACTGGAAAGCATAAAACTGGACTGAATCACTGTTCACGAGTTGTGAAAACATTGACAGTTCGAGAATAAAAAAACACAATTCACAAACATCACCCCATTAGCATATTGTTTCCCACCAGGCAGCAGACGAAACCTGTAATTCTTGAACATCGACCGAGGTAGTTATGACAAATGTTGTAGTGGTGATAAACTGATTATAATAAGTGGGGTGTGCTTTTGTGAATGGTGTTTATTATCCTTGAACTGTTGATGTATCCGCATCTCGTGAACAGAGTTCACTCTAAATGGAGATAAGGAACGGTAAGCATTGACATTTTCTAGTATCAGGTTTTGATTTATTTCGGTGTATGGGAAGGCAAAACTACATACCATTTGTGTTACACTTGAGATTTTTACTGGCAGGATTATTGCATGCTATACGGAACACATTGAATCTGCACGAGATGTGTCAGATGGTTTGACGATACGGGCACATCGGTTAAATGTTCTCTGATAAACATATGGTGCGGCGTGCGACCGCCACAACTTCTCATTTCCTAACCAAGATTTGGAACATCAACGTTTGTAGAAAATGAAAAATGTTCAACATTCGTTGACCTCAGAGTATATTCCGATACTTTTTATCTGACTTGCCTACAGCGGTATGACCAAAGTTTGTGCGTAGAGGCTAAAGAATCGTGAGTTTAGGTTAAACCATTGCTGGTTTTGGATAGGGAAATGTGGTTCAATGCTAACGGATTAAGGATTGAGGTTGAAATATTGCGGAATTTGGCTGGAGCTTGATGGGAAAAAGTTTAGAGTAGATTCGTGAAGTATTTAGGAGTTACCCCCCTCACACGAAATTAAAGGGGCCATCTCATATCTAAAACCGTGTGAATAAACTTCGTGGATTCTCCTTTCAATTTCGAAGACTTAGGCAGTAACACGCCAAACAAAAAATCATTTCGCTTTTTGTTTATCAATGTGTTTTTCCTATTATTCCTTATTGTTCTCTGGTGATTTTTTCCAAACTGCTTAAGAAAGATTTCAGAATTCTTTGTCGCGATTTATCCACTGTGTCATGTGTTTCTTATACCCGTTGAGAATCTATCTAAACAAACCGTGTTGACTACACTTATCCGCATGTGAAACATTTGCACTAAAAATCCTCTCTGATCGCATTCACTCTTTATCCAGCGATCCATCCGAATTCCGCTTCCATTCATTTTCGCGTTCTGTTCTCCCGCATCAACCTCGATAGAAATTCTACAGTTCCGTATCTTGCTAGAATCGTCGGAAAACGCCAGAGCGTTTCTTCCGAATGTCACAACAACCTTGGAGGTTAGATGATTTATCTTGCTATCTCTAGTTTCTTCACTCAATGACATGATGTGTAATTTTTGACTGAAATGCGGACATCTGTCTATGCAAAAGTCAATGCAAATGGAAATGCAAATAGACGACTTGATGACGGTTCAGTTCAGTTTTGTATTGAGATCGAATTATTACAGTATTCAAGTCATTTTTTTTGCAACTCTCCGAACTGCGTCACTTGGCAGTGGTTGTTTAGCTGATTAATTAATCATCCGACTACGTTTCTGTCTCAGAGTAAACGGTCGTTTAGGACGGTGGTCATTTTTGATGGATATGGTATGCCATTCTGAAAATAGGACATCTGCTGGTGAATTCACTGCTATCAATTTTGAAATGCCTGTAAAATGGGAATTTATCAAATTAAGGACACTGAACTAATTCAGGGATGATTCCCACAAGCATATCAAATGACAAACATTACAGAGAACACGCTTGTTTTCGTAACTTCGTCTTCAGACATTTACAGCTGTGTGTTTATGTATACGTTATAAATAAATGCGATTGGTTCATTGAGGTCAAATGGAAAAGAACAACGATGTTTTTCAAGTGTACTAGGACCACATCGAGAAAGGGGGGAAGGGGGACCAAGGTCAGTTATCGCAATTTCCGATAACCGGTTCAAGCCTTTTGTGGTTCGCTCTCTCTGTTTGCCTCTCTAACGAACCCCACGCATCAACCTCTTATATCGCTAACCTCTCAATACGTCTGCGCCACAATGTGTCTGCTAGTGCCGTTAGACCATCCCACCCCAACTGTATCGTATTCCCACCCATTCCGATCGATACAGAGTGTTTGTCTGCCTGTGTACGTGCGTGAGTTCCTGTGCCACAATTCTTTCACAGATTCACGTGTACAAGTGCGGGCTTCACTCCTACATAGTCAATGGTGAGGCTAGCAGTGGCACGTGAACAGAACGACAGTTTTCATACTCCACTGGTGGGTGTCTACCACGCTCATTCCAAGTGTTGCTGTTGCTGTTATTATAATATTCGCCTAGTGTTTGATGCATCCACTGAACGTTTTTGCTATACGAATTTCAGGTCTGTAACAAAGGTTAAAAAACACGCTTTCGCGGAGAGAAAGCTTTTCATTGTTTGCACTTTTGTGAAATGCTCGGATTTTTCGAACGCAGCTACTGGGGCGTCAACAGATGAACATTATAGCGAACACGCTGGTTTTCGTAACTTCGTCTTCAGACATTTACAGCTGTATGTCTATGTATACATTAGAAACAAATGTGACTGGTTTATTGAGGTCAGATGGAAAAGAACAACGATGTCTTTCAAGTCTGATAGGGTGCACATAGATAAAATGGGAAAGTAGGACCAAGGTGAAATAGAGGAAAATTAAAAAAGAGAAAGATATGTCCGTAACAATAGGACACCTGATTATGGGTCTCAAAACGTTGAAAGATCAAAATCACATGAAAATCCGACTGTGAACAACTAAAATCATTTGGCACTCATTTCCCTAAATCATGTGACCCCCCGAATGTTAAAAAAACAGGAACGCCCATACAACACTCCTTCCTATACACTCGGTTGTTCGTTGGTTAGTGAAATTCAAGGAACCAATCAGGAAGAAAATCTGCAAACATGGTCTGAGACATATTAACGAATTTTTCGATCTAATTCGAGACGGGAAAGTTAAAGACCTGACAATAGGCGACATATCAGGAAGGGGGGAGGTGACAGTGCACGTTCATTACGCATACCAAAATGTAGGAAGATATAGGAAAATGCGTCTTCTAGGGATGCGAGGTAGCAGGAGATTGGCTGTAATGGGTCTTTAGAACTTGGATGATTTACTCCAATGATCTAGTGGAGGAAGAACTAAGAAAAATAAAATCTGCACTCCTGAATGATGGATACTCAAAGGGTTTCCAAGAGAAGAACACTATAGAAAGTAAACATGAAAAA
>UZAN01056496.1:0-13570 GCA_900618425.1 Echinostoma caproni | reverse complement strand
AAATACCTCAGGCAGCGTCCGTTTTCAACCAAACTTTCTTTCTCGTATCAGGCGCTTCGATGTCATTGATGCATAAACGTAGAAGGATGCGTAGGTAACCCTTTGGAATTCAAAGAATTCATCTAAGAATCCGTCCAGTGATCCTGAGCAAAGTTAACCATTCTTTCAAAACCGACCGTATCGTCAACCTGCGCCATGTTTGATATGAGCGTGGAAGTGATCGTCGACAGTACGTTGTGGTATCTATACTTTCCGGACAAAGTCAATAAAGGTAAGTTAAAAAAAATTTCAAATTGTTGTTTGGCAAATTTGAATTTTGCATATCGATTGTGAAAAGTTCGGTAGCCTAAATGGAATGGCTAAATTCGATGTAAAAAGATCAGTGCTGTCAGTGTGGCCTCGTAGCTCAGCTGGTAGAGCATGCGCATGCAAATCGTAGCCAGCGTTCATGTGTGGGTTCGATTCCCACCGAGGCTAATAGACTTTCCACAATCGACATAAAAACAAAGCTAATTTAAACAAATGACACAAATTCAATCAAAATCAAAATCTGTTCAGTTTCAGCTAAGTCCGAGATCACTTTTTTTAAAGTACATTTAAAAATCGATAATTTTCAGAGAACCTAATATTTGGGATGTCACACGACCATCTCCAGCATGTGTCCCAAACTAGCGCTGGTGCCCATGCCTGTATAAATTATTCCAGGTAAGGTTTCATAAATGCCTTTTGTGTTAAAAGTATTACTCTGGTCTCCCTCAAACCAAATGTCCCTAATAGTAGGAACTGTTATCGGCTAGCCTTGGTGGCCGCAGCCTTGCATTGTTCGGATGGCCTGAAGTGGTGGGTCGTTGGGCCCCATAAGTTCTTCACTTCTTCACTTGCGGGACTAACCAGGGATTGTCCGGACTGACCTGACTGCGGAACCCCCAACCCGAAGGTTCATGGTTCGAGTCCTGAAAGAGACACAAAACGTACTCACTGCTGACGAGTCCAAAACAGGACGAAACAGCTGTCCAATGCTCTTCGTCGGTTTTCACTAATATTTCCTTCGCATTCAGCCAAGGTCTTTCCTAAAATGCAATTAGTCATCGCCTCCAAAACTTCATTTAAGGGCAATAGACTGATTCAGGATAGAACGCCTCTTCAAATGCACCAGAGCTGTAAACCCTGGTACGGCCATAAACAGTTATCTGCCTACAAATCCACACATCATCTCACCAATTGTGAACCGAACCGCCACTTGTTACCATGAAAACGGTCATGCTCCCCGTGTAACACCCTCTATGTTAACTTTACTCGTGACGACGTCTTGAAGCCTTCACTCATGTCGTCTCCCTTTACTCGCACATCTCTTTTATTTGGTGGATATCATAGCATCGCATTGATGTCTGTAAAAAAAATATGACCTGTTGACCGCGCTCTACCACAGTCAACAGTGNNTCTAATCCAGACCTTAACCAAATAAAACATTCCCCCTACACAGCATCCCAACCTAGATACTCACCAGTGCAATGCCTCTTTTGCTACGCTACTTCCAAACCCCTTCTCTGTCCAAGTATTTCTCCACCTCTACTGTCAATCGTCGCTCCCCTCTCTCAATTGCACCCATGTTACTCAACGCACATTCAAGGTTTTTTCCTAATAACAAATACTTTCTTTTCCCCCAACTAACTAGTGGATTCTCCTTACAACTCCCTCAACAACTAGGACCACCCGACTATGGGGAAAACTGCCTCCGCCAAACACAGTACAATTTCTGACACTTCCCCCAGCGTATACCCTCATCGTTCCCCCTCCAAGGTTTTGCATAACGGACAGACCTTATCTTCCCCTCCATCATCCTTTAATGATATTATGCACAATGATCACCCCAGCTCCACTCTAGTTATTTTCAGTGCTTGCTCTATCATCAACAAAACACACTCCCTTTGTAACTTGGTTCATATATCTATATAATCTTGTTAACGAATCTTGGCTCACAGAGTCAACAGCGTCCGACTCCATTTCTCTGACAGGGTACTGTCATAGGGAAGAACCGGAAAGAATGCCGTGGTTGAGGCTGCTTAGTGTACACTAAACACTCAATTCCGGTCACCCATTTTTGGCACCCTACTCTAGATAACTTAGACAAATCCATCGGGTTTTCCCTTTCTTCTCTTGACGCATCTTTCGACATGCGTTGCATTTATAGATCACCCGGAAAATACAATAATAATGAGCACAATTGATGCAATAAACTACATAGCTGAGCTTTTTCCGCCAGTAAAATAGTTGCTGGCGACTTTATTGTACCTAGAATTTTCTGGTCCACTCATTCTGCACCTTCTCAAACCCAAAGTTTTATTTCTGCCCTCCAACTTTGTAACTGGGCTCAGTAGCTACTATCAGCTACCGGGAAGTATCAGATATTTGATCAAGTCTTTTCACTTGTTCTACTAAGTCTATCCGCCTCTGTTTGTAACCAGTTTCATGGTAGTAACCAAAGAATAGATTTTATAACTTTTCCCTCTCTCCCCTGCTCCCCTAATGCCAACTCGTTCCCAACTACTTTCGTCTCAGATCTTGGAACCTGATCTCTAGAATAATCCGCGCTTATAACTGGGATAACTTTTCCCCATCTAATGGCCCCCAGTCCGCAGCTGATGAGCTCAACAGTAATCTCACCCAGTGCCTTAACATCTCCTTTCTACCTACACCCGCTAACCGCTCTCTCAGAAAACCTAACCAGCTGTCAAGATTACAATGCAGACACCTTAGAATGCAGCGGTTTTACTCTCATGTCGTTTGTATACACGACATGACCCTGTTGCCCTGTCTCCAAAGCCTATCCAGCACCATATACCCTACTACTGAAAACCAACTAAACGGGCAGGGACTCGTTGCACTCAATCATACGAACAATACCAACCATAACCAAATGAATACCGAAAGACGCTTCTCACTCGTCACATATTCCGTATATATTCAACAATCACACTTTCATTACTTCACTTCTGGTATCGCCAACATATTTAATGAGTTCTTTGCCCTTTCTTTCATCTCTGAATCTGATTCAACCCCCATGTCCTCCTACTTTTACTAATAGTAGGCTATCTAGATTCGAATCCAACAATTCACAAGTTTGTCTTCGGTTAAATCATCCTTCTTCCCAGACTTGGAGCAACTGATCTCGACTTCCTTTTGATTAAACTATCAAATCTTTCGATGATTAGGCTCAGCAATCCCTCCCAATGGACAACCTCCTTCATAATTCCTTTTCATACAAAGATCCGCTTACAAACCATCCAATTACCGCAAAATATCTAATACCCCAGTGGTCTTCATACAAATGGAGCTGCGAAGACAGCTGATAGAGACGGTCAAAATATCTAGAAACCTTGCCAGTTCTCCAATGGACTACACGTTCCACCCAAGGGAAGATAAGGGCTCCTGAATGCACCCATACTCTATGGAGTGGACGGAAAGCCGACTGTAAATAAGGCAAAACTTTCTTTCAGAAAGAGCGGTCCCAGCCTGAGGCTTCCTGCAGCAATAATGTTATCCCAATCTGGTTTGCGACTGAACACCACCATTTACTCCTGCGACCCGTATGATTTAGGGTGCGTCTTACTGTACCAATCCTAGGAGTCGTTGCCGCCTATCTCTGTCGGTTGGGGTGTGATGGATTCCTTTGGATCGTCCTGTATAAATTGGTTGACATGGACGTAGGGTTTATTGATGAAAAACCGAGAAAGAAGAGAAGAGAGAAAAAATCGCCAGTGCAGTGAAACAAGTGAGAAAGTTGAAAACGTGTAAACGTATAAAGATCCTCTTTCATCCTCCCTGGAGCCATCTTTCCAGCTATCTAGTCCACCTGCACTCAAGTACTGACCCTGGGCATGTGTCCGCTCGAGCTTGTTGCCCGCTCACCCTGTATAATATTGATGTTGTGGTTGCCGCACAACTAAGCAGTCTACTTTCTATCCACCAGGGACTTTCAGGTCTTTTCAAGTACACAAGTGTATACAAACGACCATGCATTTATGCCTACATCATTCGCCACTTATGGAGAACAATACTACAACGTGGTACACTGGTCGCCGAGTTGTTCTTTGTGCATTATCGGCTTCCAGACACTCTCATCCATGCTCACAACAGCACAGCCGCACAACAGTCTGTATTCACGCTGTTGATGCCGAGATTTATAGTGGGAAAAATGGGTAATCGAGCGCGAAATGAGCGAGAGGAGGACAGAATGTTTGATAAGTCCTCGTAGTTGATGACTACCTCCGGAAGCTTTATAAATACAAATTCTACTCCTGCAAGGTAAAAAATGGTTTGTATAACATTCATGTCTTAATGCTAAGGTGGAAGTAGTTTTAAAGTGGGATAAGACGGTAGACGTGGAAGTGTGGAAGATTTGGGGTTACAAGATAAGACAATGAGAGTGAGGTGTTCCTAGATAAAGTTAGGGAATAATTATGGCCACACCTTATCCAAACTGGCCTTGAATTGGGCTACCGTTGGTGATGGAACAACATGTTCTGGCAGCTTGTTCCATCGGTTAATGATTATTTAAGAGAAAAAAATTTGCCCTAACGCTTTCAAGTGTCCTGGGTTTCTTCAGTTTGAGGCTGTGTCCTGTCCTTGTAGAGTTCTCTTCCAGCGCGAAGAGGAGAGAAGAAGTATTAGACAGTCTTTTTATCTGTTTGAATACTTCGATGAGATCGCCCCTGAAGTGCCTTCGATGGAGGGGAAAATTTCCCAAGGTTCATAGTCTCTCTTCGTATGGAATGTCCCTCAAGCCCGTAATGGATTTTGTGAACCTTCACTGGACATTCTCCAAAAGTTGCTAATCTCTTTTTAGGGCTGGAGCCCAGGCTTGCACGGCATACTCAAGATGCGGCCTGGCTACTGCCTTGTTTAGTGGTATCAGAACTTGTAGAGCTCCGGAATCTATTGCCCTGCGTAACTGATAGATAGCCCATTTTGCTTTGCTTGATGCAAGAACACATTGGGCAGATGACTTAAACGACTCGCGAATGTTCACGCCTAGGTCCCTTATTTCCGTAACACTTTCTACGGTCTGGGGGTTTTCCTGGTTGATNTTGATGGTTCTGGATGCAGGTGGTCCCTCAGTCTGTAAGTACTTGCACTTTCCTATATTTAGAGGTAAGCCCAGGTTTCAGTCCACTGCTGGAGGGTATTTAGTTCAGCTTTTACAGTTTCCTCGTGTGGGTTTCCGACTATCTTAGCGTCAGCGGCGAACAGGTAATAGGGAGACTTAAGCCTGACAGTTAAATGATTAATAAAATAGTAACGGCCCCAAGACTGAACCCCAAGGTATTCTGCTGCGGGCATTGGCTAAGCGGGAGCACTCATCCTTCATTCTGACGTAAAATTTCCAATGCTTAAGGTCTAGCCATCGCACCACTGTTGGTGACACGTTCAGAGCCTCGAGATTCGTAAGCAGTAAACGATGATTTACGAAGTCAAATGCTTTCCGGAAATCCAAGTAGGAAATTTCTACTGCATCACCCTTGACAAATCGTGCAGTCACATCATTGAGATAGGACAGCAAGTTGCTGAGACATGACTTACAACCAGCAAACCCGTGTTGGGAGGGTTGTATGAGGTGCGATGTGACTAAGTGGTTTGCTAGGGCTTTTCTTATGGATTTCTCCATTACTTTAAGCAATAACGGGAGGAGGCTTAAGGGTCGATAATTCCCAACGCTGTCCTGACTACCGCCTTTATGAATCAATACCACCTCCGCTATTCGCTAGTCCTCGGGTATTTTACCTGTTTCTAATGATCTGTTAAATATGTGAATGAAGTGAGGTGCCAAGACGTCAGCTAAAGGGGACAGTATTGTAGGGTGTTAATAAATGTATCATCAGGTGGAGACTGAATATTGATCGCTACACTTTTTTCCAGTTTAGTCCGCCTACATTTATCCGTTAGCCTATCACGTCAACGGTTTTCGGGAACTACACAGTGGAGACGAAAGCGCGATATTAAGAGGCGATTATTGTTTGATATAGCAGGACTACTAACAAATTTACACGTGTCAATTAAAAGTGAGGTTTCTTATATAAATGTTTTATTGAAGTGGTTTTAGACTACCCCAGTAGTCTACCCGGTTTAGTACCCGACTTGATAAACGATTACTGCCCCCATAATCGACACATACCTAAGGTGAACATAGTGCTTGAGTGATCCATTTCGTCGGCTGTGGATGAATATGTTAGTGAATCTCAATCAATTATTTGGAAAGCTGTACGCCATTGCCCTCCTCCAGCTATGTGCCGCCACCCAACCTTGACAAATCATTTACAGCGAGGATAAATCGCCGTTTGCAAAGGTTTGAAGGTATTGATTTCTGGTTACAAATGGCAGTAATTCGTAGATATCTAAACTGATTATACGGAAATTGAGAATAAACATGGGGATCAGGTATCTGCTTGGTCGGTTGCAAGGCAGATAGCATTAGAAGCTGAATTGTCGCCAAAGGCCATCACAGTTTTGTTAAAGGGTTTGAGATTATTGAACCATGATGTCCCTGAAAATCCCCGAACATTATTGGGTACTACACGTGGAACATCAATGAGGAACATCGCAGGTGGCAGCTTTCCACACTTCGGGTTGTAGAAGTGCCTTCAGACTGCTATGGATGCGATGGAAGCCCCTGATTTGGGGTGCATTAATCTGCAGTTACATGTTGACGGCTTGTCTCCGTTCAGGAACTCTACCGTTCAATTGTGGCCTATGCTGGGACGCACTATAAAACCATTATCCCGTGTTTTCCCGGCTAGATTGTTCTGTGGTATGTCCAAGCCCGGAGATGTACATGAATACATCTCAGAAACCATTGAGGAGTTGGGTCTACTGACATCGACGGTATATGATTACAAATAAACGGAAAAGTGGTTAAGGTGATTCTGCATAGTATAATCGCAGACCCCCCGGCTAAATGTTACATGAAGCAAGTCAAACAGCATAGCGGTTATTATGGCTGCTGTCACTGTACTTCCAAGGGTGCTGTTGAAAATCGGCTACTGTATTTTTCAACAACTGAAGGACATCAGAGGTCGGACGCTAACTTCCGTTCAAGACGACAAGAGAAGCACTATGTTGGTGGTTCACCATTTGAGTCGTTGAATATTGACATGATTAATCAGTTCCCGATTGACTATATGCATGCGTGTGTTTCGGGCTAATGAAAAAATTGATAATATTGTGACGGAGACGAGTCAGCGCGGCATTACAAAATCCAATTTCAAGACCGCTGCTCATGATTGTGGATGAACGTATAATGACCATTGGAAACTAAATTTCATGTGAAGGCAACAGAATTCAGGTAGTTTCTCATTTGCATTTATAGTACTACGGGGAAAACTATCTTATGAAATGTATGTAATTTTCTATACTTCTCGGTTTTTACGTATTTGATGGCTTGTCAAAAGTGGTGCAGTTATTATGTGGACTTCATCGAGCGCAGTGCTTGGATGGTTGTTGAAAACTAAATGCGTATTTATGGCGAACAGGAGGCCCAATACAACTGTTGCATGATACCCGAAACCAGCGGATCAGACGATTGCCACGGTCGGTTACCAAAATTGTCAGTGATGGGACTATCTACACCGATAAGTGCCCTGATAATGCAGTTTTGGTTACCAACCGTCAGTCAGTCATCAAACAGATAAACGATGAAGTCTCTTGATTTCATCGTTCTTAAATTTTGATGATTACTATGTGAAACCGCTGCCGTCTGCTCATGTCAACATTTTTCAGTGTAGCAGTGTACAAATCAATATCACACTGTCAACAGTAAGGATATACGGTGTAAAGGTTTTCTGCTTCCGAATGAAGACGATTGGGTTTTCATCCCGGTGATACATACTTGGAGAAAAACAAGCTGAGATCAATTGCTAATGTTTGTTTTGTTCTTCAACAAGTTCTGATTACATTTTTTATTCTCACGCAGATGTTCATCATCCGGTTGACAATACTGTTGCAGTTGTACGAAATAGATGGGTCGCTGTTGACAACAAAGTCCTATGGGTGCGAAGCTCGACAGCAAAAGTTGAGCAAATTGTTACGCAAAAGCTTTTACCGCCGCCAAACTCTAAATTGTATGATGCACAAATACACATAATTGTCGGTGATTGCAGTTGTGCATTGAGCTAGTATTCAGAAAAATATTCAGAGGTCTGTCGTTTGTAGGCAATATTGGAAGAAAAAAGTGAACTTCCGTCAACGGATGCGACGGTTTGTAGGCAGGTGTCCTATAAGAGATAACGGTACGTTTTTTTTAATATAAACCGTTTTAAGGAAAAGAAAAAGTTTTCATCTGATTCAAGCAAATCGGATGAACGTCCGAAAAATTAACGCGGTTGGTAGATTTGGATACCTCATCACCACCACCAAAGATATCACCACAGGCGGATTTATTGGAAGAAGAACTAGAAATACCAAAACTTGCAACAACCCAGGAATTCAAGTATGCGTAACAATACTTTTAACTACTTTCAGCTTCTAATTTCCATCTACATCATTTACGTGTTCCACTCCGACATCCGTGTCAACACCCAAGAAGAGTTAAGAGGTGATTTATAAGTATATCATTTTCAGTCGGAAATGGGATGATTAGAAATTGCCAAAAGCTTAGAGGTTACGCGTGAAATTGGCAAGCATCTCACAATGTTTGGCAACATTGTACAATAATTTTAAGTCAGTGTTAGCTAAGACGAATGATCCATATATTTAAATTTCTTAGCATGCCAAGAAAAAATGGTCCAAGAATTAACTGATGGTTTCAGCAATCCTGATAAAAGCTGGAACTTCTAAACAGTCAAATGTCCCATGCTGAAACCCTGCCAGCAAAAACGCAAATATAACGCGCAATATTTCGCGTTTTGCTTCTCTAAAGTTTTCGCGCAAAGTTTCGCGAATACAACGCGAATTTGCAACAGGCACTTTGAGCGTTTTTTCCGTGCCCCACAAAACGAACCTCTTTTATTCTATCATTTCTCCTCTCTTTGTTCCACTCCCCCTATACTCCCAATATAACTACCTCATTCATTTATGATCAACACGTACCATACCTCTCACTTAAGTGCTACGCCTATATTTGAACCTACCGGTTGGCTTCTATTGATTAATCCTTGAACTACTTAACGCCTATCTCATACCAATAAAAACCGTCGTATAAAAGGCAGAAGAATGTATTCAAATTATTTCATTTAACAGGAACAAAGAAATATACAACATTTGGAGTGCCACTTCATCGATGTTTGTGAATGAACTTCTTTAATTTCCGGGTACCTTCTTGATAATTGTATTCATTGAACTGGTGACGGTAAATGACATCTACAAAATGAAAATATGAACGAATATCAGATGAGTAAAATTGAAAAATAATAATGATGCCAAACATCTCAGAACTGAATAATCGGATTATATATACTGAATTCCAAATAAACGATCCATTTTAAAATAGCGATAACCGTCCAAAATCTGATAAGAAGAGTAACCTAAGAAATAATTTATTAAATATCAGCGGAACACTTGATGATTAAATCGATGCCAGATGTCAGCATTACAAAATTCATTAGCATTTCCACTTACCCATGATAGCGTCTGTTATACGTAATGTAGACAGTGCGCATTTTCCCCGGATGCCATGCCGATTCAACTTTTTTACTTAACTGTGGGGTAAACACGTGTCTGACCAGTAGACGTATTGCCTCCCGCATTGTGTCACCTCCATTAACCACGAGATAATCCACCTGTAACGATAACATCCACAGTAATGTACATTAATTGACAAATGTGTGGCCACTAAGTTAGAGAGAAACTTACAAACTTATCGTAGACGTCTTTGCATTTAATCTCTTCAGACAGTGCATCGAAGTCTTCTTTGCTGTCGATGAGTAGCCGAACACAGGCGAAATTTTCATCTGCATTGTCGCATGCACTTGTGCGCAAAGTTCGTTAATTATCCGCGTCTGTCGATCGACAGCCTGTTCAAATCTAGTGAACTGTTCAACTGTGAATTTTGACAAACCAAAATAATGTAATAGTAATCACATACGGATCAAACCAAGATCGCGTTCGTGTTGCAGAAATGGCAGTGTTGTGCGATCGAAGTGCAGTATCCTGTATTAAATTTTGAAATAGTTGTTAATTTTACCAACCTTTCGTATTGGGTTTCTGTCCGTGTAGATTTCGATGAGACAGATTTATTTAAATCAACCCCCTCTAGTAGTGAGCTTATTTCGATGAGCATGCGTAATAAAAGAACTTACCTTGAGGCTTGACAAAGTAACCCAGATGTATTTAAATTTAGATTCGATGATCTAAATGGTACATAAAATGATTGACATAAATAAACTAACGTTGTCGGTGGTGTACAATTTTCTTTTCCTTCCGCATACTCTGATAATGTACTGTTACTAATGCTGGAGTGGAATGCGTCAACTTTGCTGTCTACGTACCTCATTGTAGGTGTATTGTTACGAATTGGTGAAAGCGGACCCCGTGGTGGATACGCTATAGTACGCAAGTAGGAGGGTTGAATTGGCCTCACGTTAGGCCAGTCCATCTCAAAGTCGGATAGGATTACCGGAGCCCTGTTGACAATCGATTAGAATTAAGCAGTGGTACTCACACTTTACGTTTGGTTTTAGAAACCATTGGTTCAGTGGCATCGGATGATGGTACCTCCGTTTTGTCCTGGTAATGCTCCTCGTATTGAAGCGCTTTTAAATAGTTATTTACAACATGGAGAATGTTAAGAATGTTAACTGACCTTTCGTTCTTAGCACGTGCAATTTGCCCACCGTGGACACCGGTGGGAGGCTCTCTTCAGCCTCCAGAAGCTTATGGATCGTTTTAGTTGTTAATTGGCCCGGTTTGGGCCATCTAACCGTATTCTCTGATGTAAACCAAATTTGGTGCACAGTGGCGATGGACTCGTCGGCAGACTCTACGACTGAATACATCTAAAATAGAATACCAATTAATAGCATTCACACCGATCAACGTTTAATGGTTTCATTGAAGGGTAAAATTAACTTGCCAACGTTTTACAAAAATAAACAAATTTGAGTTATTTATCTACATTCTCGTCAGCTGTGATATCTAAATGGTAAAATTAATTAAATATAAATGAGAAGATCATACCTTCACTTTACAAATGTATGTAGGATACGATAGAACACGAAGCTTCCTTTGTGGTTCATAGCAAAGCATTTGCTGTTGATATCCGTCTTTAAAATGTTTTCGATAATACTTGGCCGCTCGTAACGGAAAATAAATAAATCTGACAAATGTACACTTCAAAGAAATTCGAATTCATCTCGAATAATCGAACAGTCAGCTTATCTTTTTTGTCCGCTGTGACAAAGTCTGATCATCCATTAACCATTATGGCGTTATCTGGCTCTCTCGTGAACAAATAAAATTGGAATCCTAAGTTTGGTATTGGTGAAACTGAATGAGATCTCACCTGATATTCGTCTACTAATGGGAAATCGACGAGTAATAGTGCAATGGGTGTCACCAACCGGCCTCATTGCTGATAATTTGGGGTCAATGGCCCGCTAACACGTCGAAATATTTGCGAGGTAGGCATGGTAAGCGCGGCGCATCCAAACTCGGCTTGATTCAAGAGTTTGAGGTCATTTGATCGATCCCCGTTCTTCAAGCCATGAAAAAATCCCAACTGGAGACTACTGCCGCTCAAAAACTATTTCGCTTATTGTAGACCCTTAACATAACGCGGGTTTCAATAAGGCAGTCAACAACCAAAAACATCAAAGAGAAATTTATTTAACTTAAAAAATAAAATAATTATTCGTTAATACAAATGAACGAATTCTCGGAAGGGAAATGTACAAATACCAAATCTTTAAAATTAGCACCTTCCGTATGGCTGTCAAAAGCTATTCTAGATACTACTCTGCAACTTTCAGCCTAAGATCATCGCCGAATACGAAATAAAACGAACTTTTTGTCAGCTTTCGAAATGTCCAGTAGTAAAATAATAAAATGAGCTAAACTCCATCAATAAGAACTGCACCTTCCATATATCTCACTATCACAGTACACCATGTTGCGCACCCATTGAAAGATGCGCTGCTTTTCGAACGTTGACATACCAGAGAGCTGGTTGTAACAGTCAATAAGACTGAAAAATTCCTCTCAATTCCCTTGCATTTCCTTATCTTTCTTCGCCATTCTGTCGTGCACTCTTTCCGACAGTGGTTTTCATGCCGGTAAATTTTCTCTTCTGAACCTTCTATTTCACCTTCTTTACGGTGAAGCATAACTATTGGACACACACTTCAAGTGTTCGATTGGACGCTTGTTGTTGAACTAACCTTTTTTCGGTTATATTGAACCCCCTTTGGCTGTAACGCTCAAGATTATTTTGCTTGATCTGTTGAAGCCTGCAGAATTTTCCTATTAGTCTCGAATGATCTGAAAGGTAGTTCAAATCACTCATTTTCTTATTTACTTTTTTATTGCCGCAGATATTTTCTGTAAACATTTGTAACATTTTGGCTGGATAGTGAATTAGGCTTACTATCAGAGGTATGACTGCCTTATGTATTTGTGATTTATGCAAAAACAGTACCGTGGATTACTTTTGGATCAACTGGGTTCTCGATAATTTGGGCTACGCGTTGCTCTGAGATTTGTTTATCGCTATCCAGTACGAGCGAAGGATCATTTGATTGAACGCATACAGACGAGGTCTTTTTCATTTCGCTCGGACCAGGACAATCGCGTTTTGGTCGTTACGCTGGTAACATTTGTTCTTCATATCCTTAACGAGATGGAAACGACAAAATATCACATTAGATGACGAGAAGTATTCTGAAAACGCGCTGTGTTGAGCCAAGCTACGATCAAGTACTATAGTCTTGCATTGTGCAAAGACTCGGCACATATATTTCATCACTCGCACAGCAGATCTATAGCTCTCACCGCTTTCATTCGGCAAGATAGCGTAGAAGAAACGTCTACCTTAACCGATGTCATCTACAAGCATAGCATGCCAAAGCACGTACCCGCCACCATTTAGCTGATGTGTGACGTCCGCTAATAAAACATAATTAAACCTGGCGACACAGTGCAGCATAATCTGAGGAACAAAATAAATGTGACGAACGATACCTTCGTTCAGCCGTATCCTAACCTCTCCTTGATTCTCCACCATATCCTAAACTTTCACTGCATCGCCACGTGAATCCTACTGAGACCTTTTTCGACGTATGGATCTTATATCTGCCGTAGTTAAGGGTCTCTGGAATCTGTGGGTGACGAAATCCCTTAGCTCGCGAGTACTTCTAAAATTGTCCATCAAAGTACACACTTCATCTTCCTGTTCTCCAGATAGACGACGATTACTTACAGACAGACCCCGCTGACCCTAATGAAAGTCATGGTTGTGCACCAGATTACATTTCGATCACTCAGTTCCACCCCACCCCCCGATCGCGCGAATTCCAACTAATGCTGAACAATCGATATTCTGCAGCCTAAAATGGGTTAATTACATTAGAAATGAGAGGCATAATTA
>UZAN01056495.1:0-11224 GCA_900618425.1 Echinostoma caproni | reverse complement strand
CCACAGTTCGCAGTAACTGATAAAGCGCTCTATTTGCCTTTGTCGCCGATAGAAGACACTGCTTGGCTGGTTTGCAGGTCCCGTATATGAGCACTCCCAGATCCCTCATCTGTCCTGTTTGCAATATTTCCCGAGGGTTATCCAGGTTCGGTAGCCTGTTAGTCGGAGGTGGTTAGTCTCCCTGTAATAGAAGCTTTCTGCACTTATTGATGTTCAGTGGTAGCTCCCATTCCTTTGCTCAGTTTTGCAAACGATCTAGGTCTTGCTGCGTTTGCGTTGAGGTGGGATTTCCAACTAGCTTAACATCGTCCGCAAACACAAAACCCGGCCCAACCAGTTATTGCGGCAGGTCGTTGATGCAGGTGATGAAAAGTAGCGACCCTAATACCAATCCCTGGGGGACGCCACTGAACGCTGATGCTCTATCCGACCTTGCCCCATCAACCTTAACATGGAAGATTCTCCCCCGGAAGTATTCATCGATCCATCGAACGATACCGGGGCTAAAGCAGAGTGCTTGTATTTTTCGCGCTAGAAGACGATGGTTTACGAAGCTGAATGCTTTCTGAAGGTAAAGTCAGCATACTTCGCCTCCGTGTAATCTATCTAGTCTGGCCGTAAGCTCGTCAAGAAATGCTAGTAGGTTCGTCAAAGACGACTTCCCCTAACAAAGCCATGTTGCTTGCCCGAAAGCAAATCGCGAGTTAATAAGTGCTGAGCCATCCTGTCTCTCAATATTCTTTCCATTACCTTCAGTGAGACCAGTGTGAGGCTGACTGGTCTGTCGTTTATCGATTCCTCGGTGCAATCCCCTTTATGTACGGGGACCACTTCAGCCATTTTCCAATCTCCCGGCACCATTCCACATCCGAGTGACAGACTATATAGTCTCGCAAATGGGTCAATCATGACGAACGCTAGAGGCTTCATTATCGCCGGGTGGATGCCGTCTGATACTGCAGGTTTGTGCCTTTGCCTCAGCACCACCTCTGTCTCCTCTGAGTGAAAGATTGGCTCTTCCGTCCCCGGAACCCAGGTAGTTTAGAGAGCTGGTGTAGATCCCACATCCGCCTGATGCACCATCTCGAAGAACCTTTTCAGAATTTCTAGTTACTCTGTGTCATTCTCAGTATGTTGTCCGTTTTTGTCCCGCACGCGGCCCATTGCTGACTTCAGAGCCGCTTTAGACTGGACGTAGTTGTAGTACACCTTTGAGCAGGTTTTGGCTCTAAGTGCGAGACAATTTTTATACTTCATCTGACATGCTCACTGAACCCTCAGCGCAGCCTCGGTAGCCCTTCTAGACTGTAGAAGCCTTATATGGCCCCATATTCCTCTGAAACGTGCCCACGCAGCATGTTTCCGTCGTTGGGGCCTGCCTACCCTACTCGTCCATCACGGGGGTCTTCATTGCCTTCTGATTTTCCGTAGTGGTGCATATTCCTGCATAGGGTAAGGAAGGCTACCCTTTGTAACTTCCCAAAGTTCCTCAACTGTGTTTCTGCTTTCTCCCAGCTTAATTTGGTGACCCTGTCCAGCAACCTTTGAATGTTCATTCTTATCAGGTGGGTTGTCCGGCGTAGATGGTACATTGAACAGTATTACTGCGTGGTCGCTGCGTCCTGTTGGCGCTCTCAGTACTCGGTTTCTTACGTCATTTGGGCACTTGGTTATGACCAAGTCAAGCAGTCCTGCTGTGCATCCGGCTCTCCACCTCGTGGGCTGTAGTAAATGCTGAATTAGGTCTCAGTCCCGTAGATAAGCAATCAGGCGTCCCCCGAAAGATTTTGGAGGAGCCGATGCCTCCTGCCAGTTTACTTCTGGTGCGTTATAATTGTGTTTTCAGCTGCTTCGCCTATGGTTTCCAGTAAATCTAGTAGGGCAGCGTCCTCATCCACATTCTTAGATGGGCTTCTGTATACGCAAACGAAGCAGACCCACCCTCTCCCACTTTTGGCCTTGCACGAGACAGGTTGGATACAAGGAGAGTTCAGTGTGATTCCTGCAATCTGTGTGAGTTACTTTTACTTGCCATTAGCAGTATAACTCCCCTCTTATTCTTCCGTTTCTTCTGTCGGTTCTTTAGGGACACTAGTCCTGCAAGATGTACGCGCTGATATTCTCTTCTAGCTTTAGCCATGTCTCTGTTATGGCCATGCGCTGTACACTCGAGGCCTCTTATTTCATCTCCGCCCATTTGTTACTAATGCTACATATATTGATGCGGAGTACTTCAAAACTATTCCTTGTCCGCAGTTTCATGTTTGTCCTAGGGCACTGGTGGCTTGAGTCGCCTTCTGAGATCTGGTCAATTCCCCCCTCTATTTTGGGACCGCCCCTCAGTAAACCTAACAGCTTTTACAGGCCTTTCTTCCATTTTCTTCTTGGGTCGATTCCCTTCGGTTGACTGGCCTCTGGCGCGTTTGGTTTTCGGCCCGAGTGGGTTTTCCGTTCCCTGTAATTTCACTGGCAGTCCCTCGGGTCTCTCCTCCGAGGGCTGATTCCGTTTTTTGGGACCCCAGTAGTGGTAGTTGGTGAATAACTCGCCTGGGTGCTTGCCGCCTCTCTTAGTGGCATTATGCTTATTACCGGGGATGAGGTGATCATCCGGACTTAAAACATTTCCGAGGCTGCGCCCGATAATACTGGCAAACGTTTCCCGAAGGGTAGCTTCACTAGTCCGTGTAAGCTTGCCTGGCACTCGTTCGATCTTTAACAAAGGTGACTTTCACTGGCCAATTAGCGTTGCCCCCTTCAAAGAGACTGCGTATACAAATTCTCCCCTCCCCGCAGTCAAGCGATCGGGTTGAATTATGACCAAACCGGAAGTCGCCGTCTTCACTCTTTCCAACACTGTAAGGAAAGCGTCCCGGTATTTCGAGTTCCCGAACTCAACTAGCACCGGTCTGGTCGCCCATTGATTAGTGTCCGTTTTACCGGCCCATCGACCCAGTCTAAATACCCTTTTGAGAAAAGCGTGACCGGCGATAGTTGCCGTCCGCAGCAGGCTGATGATCTAGTGTCTGAGTTCCCTGTCCCTCTATTTTGGGTTAACACACAGAGGCTCGGCAATTACTATTATATTATATTACTATTACTATTATTACTATTACTACGTGCGGCTGCCTAACTAGTGATATCTCACTGCTGGCCTCAAGGTTTAGCATAGCCGCCCCGAGTCGATTAACCTTCTGAAGGAGGGACTCCAAGTGCCCCTCTTGTTACCTGGTCTTAACCTCTAGTTATTCGATTCTCCTCTTCAGTGTGTCCTTGCTGGAACTTTTATAGCTAATGCATCATTGGTATCGGTTTATTACCGTTGTGTCCCTTGCTCAGAATCTGAGCTAATACGTGTGGTGATATTTGGAGTTGTCTTTCAGGCATCGTGGGTACCTTAATGCAATCTGCACACACCAACTTGAGAACTTTGTGTTCGTTGCAGAGTATCAGCGCTTTCTGCTTTAGGCCACTGCAGGCCTGATGGTACCAATTTGCACAGCTATCGCAACAGATGCCTTTCTTGACATCAGATGAACAACTTGCAATACCCTATGAGTATTCCGTGGACTGGGGTGTATTCCTCGCGCTACCCAGACGTTTTGCAGCACTACTCCCGGTTTTTGGTATACCGGTGGCGTAACTTCTTAGAATGCGAGCAACCATGCTGATGACAAGTTAACATAATGATACTACAATGACTACCGCTAAACACGTATGTACTAAAACACTAGAAAGCTACAACAAAACTAGATATGGCAAAATATGCCTAAAAATTAGGCTAAATCAAAGAGTTAACACGGAAGAATAAATACGAAACAAATCACCTCCAGTATTTAAACCTCGCGCCCTGAGCATTCGCGATCATGTTCTCACCCGATATCTTCATATCGTCCGCAAAGATGAAGCAGGGGTCGTGATATTCTAGCTTGAGATCCTTGCTGAAAAGAAGAAAAGTTGAGGTGAAGAACAGAGCCTAGGTGCACCCCACTTGTAAGCCTCTCTGATCTCGATTTGTAGCTGCTGAACCGTACAATGAAGCTAATAATAATAATAATAATAATAACTAATAATAGGTGTTTATTTCACGGAGCCCGTGAGACGTGCACAAGGCATGATCAAATGATCAGAGCGAGCATATGTACAATAGGAGTGCAAGTACATAGGTAGACAATAAAAATGGTGGGGATCAGAAGAAAACATAGTGTGAAAGGAACACAAACCGGACAAGGTCACCGACGAATTTATGGAAGATGGAGTATGCGTTGAAAATGCATGTCACTAGAACTGAAAGTAATGGTACAACTGGTCTCGGAAGGATTGGACGTACGACAACAGTGTGGGGAAATACGGAGAGGCGATCTGTGGAACAAGTGCTGCCTGATGGTGGAGGCATGACGACAGGAATCGAAGGGGAGAATACAGCCAGAAAAAATACGTCGGTAAAGGAACATGTTTCACTTTATGCTGCAATACAACGGGCTTCTGGAGACAAGTTCATTTGGTTCGGGGATTCAATCGATTAAGCAGTGATTTTGATTATTTAGATTAATTAGGCGTTGGTCGATTTGATATGGGACTGACAACACGCTAGACATCTAACCTTAAAACACCTTATAGGTGAGGCAGGGTGTGTGATCCTCAACCTGGTCCGGAACGCGGACGCATGTANCATGCGACAGAACATTACTAAAAATAAGTGCACACCTAACACGTTTTACTAAAATGATGGGGTGCCGGAGTGAATATAAGATCATAACCAGGAGTTACAGCGCTGCAAGACGATAAAATGCTTCTGAAAGTGCACACCAGAGTTTTGAATTCCACGGATCCGGCTGTGAAACTGAATACATGTACTCTTAAGAATTGGCTGCCAAAGTGGACACAACTATTAGGATAGCATATACCGCGGAAGAACGCCGGGGGAATTTGCTGAGAATGATACGAGCAATATGTTGCATACTAGATATTAGGTCACAGTACATGTACGAAGGGAGTTTCAGTAGCACCGACATCATTTGAGCGGAAATGCTCAAACGGAAATCCTAAACCTTAACTGAAATCAAATCAGTGATTCTGATTTGGCTCTGAAGCGATAAACAGATTCATCGCGGACAAGAGGTGTAGGAAGTACCACCGAAAATAGAAAACCTACAGACGACTTGACTGAAGTTCGGAGACATTCCGCAGGCAAGATACCAGACAGAGTAGGATCAGGTAGGGGAAGCAGGATAGTTCAAAAGAAGAAACTAAGGTATACGGAGGACATTTTAGTCCAAGCAATACCGACAGCATTTGAGCGAAAATGCTCAAACGGGGTTCCTTAACACTGACTGAAAGGAATTTTGTGATTTCGGTTTGCCGCTGAAGCATCAACACAGATTCCTCGAGGACAAGAGGTGTAGGGAGCAAGAGTGAAAATAGAAAACCTTATGGAAACTTGGCTTATGTTTGGAGGCATTCAGCAGGCAAGATACCAGACAGAGTAGGATCAGCTGGGAGGAGCAGGATATTTCGAATGAAAGCTACGGTTGCTGAGAAATTGCTTTAATCACTAACTTGCTGAATCAACTATTCCAAACGTTGTTAGTTTCTGATCAAGCATGATAAGACTCACATAGTCAAACGCCTTGGTGAGGTCTAAGTAACATACCTCCACTGCCTTACGATGATCTAACCGACGTGTAGTTTCGTCCAGCAACATAAGCAGATTAGGTAAGCGTGACTTATTTCTAGTAAGCCCGTGCTGTGCAGTAGATAGAAGTCCGTGAGTCACCAGGATCGCACAGATTTCTCTACCGACTATTCGTTCAAGGCATTTGCACAGCACTGATGGTAAACTGATCGGCCTGTAGCTTTCCACATTTTGTCTAGACCCGATTTGTGTATTGCTACGACAGTTGCCTTCCGCCAGTACTCTGGCATTACCCAGGAGTTCAGTGATGCCTTAAACAATTCAGTGACAGGTCTTACTATGATCTCAGTTAGTGGCTGAACGATAGCTGGAGGGATCTCATCAGGACCCGGCATTTTATGCTTGCACAGGCTTCTGAGCTCGGTCCGTAACTCGTCCTTTCTCACGATTAGCATCTGCAGCTCGTTTTCATTGGTATCCATCAAAGGGTTCCAGACTCAATTAACCTGGGATACGTGAATGACACTTTTCAAATTGTCCATCAGTGTCTCAGCCCTGTCCTTATTCGTGCTATCTATGTGAACGTTTGCCACTTCCAAGGTTCCAAAATTTTCAGTGTGGTTCCCTTAGATTGTAGTCTTGAAGTATTTCACGGGTTTGAGGCTAAGCCCAGTGGTCCCTGATCTTGAAAACTTGTCGGTTTTTGATTGCTGAACAATGCCCACTGACGAGAATTTGAGAGCACGGCCGGCTAGTGAGGGTGATTGAGATGGGGATTTAGGTAATTGCAAGGAAGAACCTGAAAAGGAAGACGGGAGGGGAACGGTGCAGTATCTGCTTGCAGTGCACAAATATGCGTATCTGGACGGTTCACATATTTCTACATGCACGTAAGAAAAACATCGACGTAAAGCACGCTTAGAGATACTGAGAAAGTTCATGACGCATAGTTTTCTAGTTCGTTTTTTGTAGGCACAAAAGTACACAACAACAAAAATTAAGAATCATTGCAGTTGGGATAAGTGCATTTAAAACGAGAACTTGGTAGATGGAGAGATACATGAACAGATCAAGAGGAAGCAACTAATGAAAGTTGGTGGAAGCGTGTTTAAGATCAAGGAAGGTATGGAGCTTGTGCTTGCACATGCTCTTTGAAGGCACGTCAACAACCTCCTGCGTTAGGCTGTTTCATAAAGGAATGACTCTATGGGTAAAGAACCAGTGACGAACTCGGGTACGAGGCCAAGGCTTAAATAACTTTTTACGGTGACCACGAAGTGTATCTACGCTACAGAGGGTAAAAACTGGTTATCGGTGTCCGTGGAAAATAAGTAGTAAAGAAGAAAACGATCCGCTTGAATGCGGCGGGTGTTAAGAGGGTGAATTTTTCGTGTGATGAGACGTGTGGGGTGTAAGACATAAAAGAGGACTGAGACGAGCTGTGTGGCTGCTCGCTGAACCCGTTCGAGGGAGTTAAGATCACACACAAGCCCAGAGCAAGCAACTTTGGCTTCGTATTGTCACAGGGGTCCTAAATAAGTGCCATATAAGATTTGAAAGTTTTCTTTATCAAAGCGAGGGATGGAGCGCTTGATAAAGTTGAGTACCCGAAAAGCCTTTTTTCGGGTCTTTTGGTGGTGGCAAGAAAAAGATGGATAGTCAGTTCACCAGAAGCCAATGATCTTATACTGGTTGACAGTCAGCAATTGGGATGTGCTGCACACATTGCAGGTGTGCGCAGCCCCTGCCAAAGGACATAGGTACACATTTGTCATCATTTATTGGTGGGCTCCAGTCTGATGACCATGATTTGGTGATATCCATGGCTGTCTGCACTTCTGATGTGTCACTCCCCCAGATTGTGACATCGTCAGCATAAATAGCAATGTGGACTAAGATTTTGTCCGGAAGATTATTTACGTACAGGTATTGATCGAACTCGTGCAACGTGACTCTGAAAAGAGAAATATTTTTCAGCTTCAAATATCATACCCATACATCAATAGCTACTGGTATTAAACATTTATTTCGAATTTCACTTTCCATTGTAATTTTCTTAGCTCTCCTGTATCGCGATTTGAACTGGCGTGACTCTGATCATCACAATAAAAATTGCAGTAATTCGAAAGTTACTGTTTAAAATTAGAAACCATTTGGTGCAGAAAAGCACGGACGTCTATTCTTTCTAACCGATGAATATTGTTCTATGAGGATATTAATTCTGCTCCATCCGAGTAATTTAAATAGTATATCTTTTCCTATACAATGCAAAGTAATTATACAGGTAAATTATGATATATCATCAAAATTGATTCGAAAGTATATGTGGCTATAAAATGCACCCGTAAAATCTCGCATCAAGAAGGAAGTAACAAAATATTTCATGGAACGTGAACTGTAACCTTCAAGCAATGACCCTGAGGTGTGCGGTATGTCGGATATTCATTTTGTGTTGTCACCACGTCCAAACCGGATGATAAAACCAAGAGTTTCCGATACGCAAATGAAGAAGAGAGGAAACGCATAAAAACAGCGTATGAATCCGGCGTTTCAGTTGCTGATCTGTGCAAATGCTTCAATGTGAACAGAAGCACAATTTTGCGTATAACTCACGGAATGTCTCCATTGAGACGTCGGTGTGGAGGGAGAAAACTGACCACATCGAAGTAGGACAAACACTACATAAAGTTGCAGCTCAGAAGAAATTGCAGGAAACCAATATCCAGTATAGTACGAGCAGATTTGCCGGAATTTTCGTATGCCATCGTTAGGAAAACGATGGCTAAATTCCACCTACAGCTGAGATCAGCCGATGTGAAGTCACCACTGAACGCCAAACAAAGGAAGGCACGTGTGAATTTTGCCAACGAATTCAAATCGCGTCGCCTGTCTTTTTGGTGTTCATTTTATTTCACCGATGAATGTCTGGTGGTTGACGAGCAAGACACCAGGCGGGAAAAGGTAATCTGTGGACCTGGTTTTCCGAAGAAATCCATTCCTCCGCTTACCAAAAGCAAATATCCTTCTTGCCTAATGATCTGGGTGGAGATTAAATACGGAGTATCTTGCTCCTGTACATAGTACACTGGACAGTGGAAAATTTGCCTCACTGATCAAGGAAGTTTTCAGTGACTACAACTCTCGGAATATCTTCGGTAAAGCCATACTCTTACAGGACAATGCACCATGTCACGTTTCACGTGAGGTATGTCACAAAATCATTTAAACTGAAGCATATATTGTTTTTTGCCATGCTTAGACACGATCTGAAATGGCTACCTCAAAAATTGAATTCATTTAGTTTCCACCTTACAGCTCATATTTGAATGTAATCGAAAACTTTTCTCTGTATTTAAAACAGAGCTGAGTCACCTTCCTTGAGAGTGGTCGTTGGAGGCCAGGGTGCGGCATATAATGAAGGAAGCTAATAAAAGTGATCTAATTTCCAAGTTCGTGGACTCCATGCCAAAATGACTGACTCACATGGTCCAAAATAAAGGAGGACACACAGATTATCAAAAATATGAAACTCCTCATTCTGTTTAATTGATCTAAGTTCTTTTCACGAATAAATTTTTATCACTTCCTTCCACAAACGTTTGGTTATCTTACCGTCGATGCGTAAGCAACCATAGTCGAAATGGAGAAATTGTACTTTTCTAACGCGCTCAGCCAAGAGAAGAAACCATATAATTTATTACTTTTATAAACATTTTGCGTGTGACCTAGGGTAATACCATGCAAATTCCCGTGCATGAAGACCAAAACATTTGACAATGGGATAAATAGATTTGGGAAAAGTCCTGATGTTGCACGAGTTTAGTTAATACCTGTATAGGATAAAAAGGAGAGGTCCTAGGTCGGATCCCTGGGGAACACCTATTGTCATCGGGGAAGAGTTGGAGAAAGAGGATCCTACTCTAACAGAGAAAAAGCGTGAGGATAAAAAACTTCCTAGAAGATTGAGAAGCCTGTCGCTAGTAAAATACATTTCTAGCTTGTGCATTATTGAAAAATGCGGCACTCAATCAAGGGCTCTGGGAAAATCTATGAAGCTTGCGTGTGAGATTTTACCGTCATCATAGGCCTGGGTTAGACTTTCCATGACGTATAGCATATTGGTGATGGATGATTTGCCAGGAACAAAACCATGTTAGAAAGAGGAAAGATGTTCAATAATATGTCTCTTAATGAGAAGTTCAAACATTTTGCTGGGGACACTTGTTAAACTTATAGGTCTTTAGATGCCTGATGCCGGGGTTATTTTTTACAGATCTGTGATATGATTGCCTCTTTCCAGGCAACAGGGAATTTACCTTTATCTAGTCAGTTCTGAAACAGCCGCCCGTAGGAATAAAAATCATACTAATACTGTATATTTCACGAATCCCGTGAGGCATGCACAAAGCATGATCATATGTTCAAAGTAATCATATATACAACAAAGACGCAGATCTAATTGGAAGATNACAACGGAACAGGTGGGGGAGGAGAACGAAAACGTGGTGCAAACGGAACACAAAGCGGACAGAGTCAAAAACGTAGATATGAAGGATGGAGGAATGCACTATATAAGCATTTCAATGGAACTTGAGGGAACAATGAACCTTGCGTCGAGAGGACTCAACGGGCGGCACTAATTGAAAGAAATACAGAGACAAAGGACGCGAGAGGATGGAGACACGCGAATGAGAATGAATAAGAAGGAGGAGTACTGAGAGTTCATACATTTGTCACATTACATGTTTCTATGTATGCTGCAACACTGTTTGCTTCTGAGGACACAATCATTGGAGTCGGAGTTTCGATGTGTCATGAGATTATTTAGATTATTAGGCGTTGGTCTCTTTGATGTGGGAATGACTACACCCTAGACACCTAACCTTGAAACACCTTGTAGGGGAGGCAGGGTGTGTGATCCTCAACCTGGTCCGGAATGCGGACGCATGTAGTCAGAACGTTGAAAACAACCGTGCCCAACAACCATTGCCGGAGCCAGATTGTTCATTGTTGGTGTAGACCCCAAGCCTTCGACCGGCTCAATTCAACCGAATATGAAACAAAAGAGCGATATTCAACAGTCTGAGGGCAATACCCAGCTGAGAAGAGGTGAAGGGGGAACAGAGCAAATCACTAAACAATATGCAAAGTGGAATACTGCAAAGAGGTATACATACATATGTGTCCATAGATATAAGAGACGAGGGCGCAGCACAAAAAGATTTGATAGGAATGCAAATGCCATTGACGATCTAAAAGCTTACAACGTTCGACAAAGGTCACGAAAAAGAGTGACACGGCATATTGGGAGTAACAATTATGAAGTGTTAGGTGTCGGGTTGACATGATAGGAGAACTGGGTGAATATGCTCGAGTGCGTAGTCACTATGAAGCTTTTTAAATTCCACTGTAACAGTGTAGTGAAATAGCATTGAGAAATGAACGTGATCACTGCTACCTGGTTAGCATTAGCCACGGAATTGAGTCAAGTGAATCTGTAGTGTCCTACCTTTCTATCCACTTTATCTGATTTGATTGTACAGCTTGTTTTAATATGCGCAGCACCCAACACACAATACAAAATTCTGTTCG
>UZAN01056490.1:0-11324 GCA_900618425.1 Echinostoma caproni | reverse complement strand
ACCGGTTTAGGTCGCTATCTCATGACTGCCAACTTGGATAAAAGAGCAGAAAGATTGGAAGGTTGAGGGCGGTTAGAGAATTTAAATAGACTAGGGTTGCAAGCATATTGAGTAGAATCACGAGCACCGCTGTTCACGACATTCAACCACATCGCTCAGGGTCTATAAACATTGATTATTACACTGATCTCAATATCCTCATCCAGAGAGCCTAATGCGACCTATACGACCGAGTCTCCTGGTCAGTATTTTTATACCCCGTGCCATGACTGCCCTTGAACTTCTTTCATCTCTCTGTCTCAGTAAACATCGCGCGCCGATTGTGACATGCGCAACACATCCCAACCAGCGTAATCTACGAAGGTCGACCACATGGTGCAGTAGGCGGTTGCGAATACCTAAAACTCCGCATCTAACCTCAACACTGCTCGTCCGGTTGCCCTACAAGATTCGTGCAATGCTGCATAGACAGCAGTGTTCGAATACCGGCAGGTTATCTTTCTTTATCCTGTTTTTCTTTCTTTCTTTTTCATTTGATTTCCTTTTATTGAATACACAAAGATGCAATTTTTAGGAAGGGGGAAGCGGTCAATCAAAGGGCTACCAATTAATACACAATGGGTTAAGTCAGGCGGTGGTGGTGGGATTCCAACACACCCCGGGGTGATAATTTGGTGATGCTACCACCCGTAATGGCCAAGTTTTTGTGCCGTGTAGCAAAACTGACCGAACTGCTGCGGCATACACCCAACCCTTCCCCTATAGCCGGATATCGCCATAAATGTCTGAAGTTGGCAAATGCCAATCGAGCCTTCTGTATGCGTGCAAACAGTTCATCCGCCAGGTGAAATATAGCTGCCCAAATGCGACATAGTGGTGATAACTCATTCACAGGAGAAAAACGGTAGAGAAACGGAAACAGAATGATGACACGATAGGGTACAACATGAGTGCACAAGTTGCCTAAAATCTATCGCGACCCCACTGAACAACTCACACGCCCAACCTCAGGAAGGACTAGAGCCCTCAAGTTGTCATGAGCATTTGTCAATGATCCGATTACGTAATAAACCGTTGAGCAAACATCACTGACAAAGATCAACTCATTGGTTAGTTAACTGTGGTTTGCTACTTTTAGCTCACATTCCACCCTATCCCACACTCTCATTCTGTTTTCCTCTCTCCCACCAATTTTTCCTGTGAACTGTCACTGTGATGCACTTGACCAGTTAATGAAGCACCGAAAACGAGTTTGTTCACAACTGTCTTCTTACGCAATCAACGGGTTTAAGTGGAAATCCGATTGACGAAAAACCAGTAACTCTGAAGTATAAAATAAAACTGGACAGGAAAACATTAACAACACAACTTTTCGATTTTCTCCAGCTAGCAAATGACGATTTTATTGATGAGGATTGCCAGTTCGTTTTACTACTCTACATATTGTTACCTTTATTACATTTACGAATCAATTTGTTGTATCTTTCTCAATCGTTTTTACTTTCACACGTTTAATTCGCCATGCCATTTCCCGTCGTTCATTCGTCTACTTGGCGATCAGTGCTTTGTTCCCACCGAACCAGAGAAAACGACGGCACGTGCGGATTCGGGTTCATACTGTTGATATTATTTAACGTCCACAAACACACTGCCATCCCGATGGTCGACTGTGAGCGAGGCTACCAGCTTCCCTGTGCCATCTGCCCCATGAATCCACACATGCCTTCCAAAGTTCGAACTGTGCATCACTCATCGCCGCTCTCTGCAAGTCTTGTTTCCGTCTTTTCCTATTTACGTGTTTTATTTACGGTTACATTGCTGTTCGCCTCTGCCGCCCCAACCGAACCGCTGATAGTCAACTGCGCTTTCTGCATCCTCACTGCCGGCTGCTCATAATCGTACAAAGAGATAAACTTTGCCGATATCTATTGACAAGTAACTGCGATATGACTGCACTAGATCATGTATCCCAATATACTGTAGAATCTCAAACCGTGCAAATTCTACACAGTTGTCGTGGGTTTTGTTCATTGGTGCATTGTTTTGATAACGAATAGTGTCGGAATTTAGTCCCTTCTCCATGAGAAACAGACCACAGAAGTGAAAAATGTATAAAAACATGCGAACTGGCACATGTTTTTCACTGTTGAGTATTTTTATCTGACCTCGATAGTGATAGCAAGAACATTGATTTCGATCGGTTGACAGTTACATGACAAGTAATTCAAGAGAAAGCAATTTCGAAAACAGAATTCAAATAGGATTCCGTTAGATCAATAAATCGGTGATGAAACTGAAAGGAAAGGATTATCATCATCGAACAATGAAGGACTGCCGCATTTATGGTGACCAGTCGGAAGAATCTACCCTAAACACCGCTTTTCGTTAGTGTACTTGAAGATGGCAATGTCGTCTGTGAATTCTGAAACCGCAATCCACACATCGGAAGTGAGCCGTATTCCAGGACAGCTGATTAGTGCATTTTACATTGCCCAGTAGATAGTGTAATTGAAAAACATCAATCAAAGTAGGCAACCACATAACGAATTGATAACGCACGCAGAGTGGTTTTTTCATCTGCGCAGCGAAACTATCTTGAAAGTCTTGAACAACGGGTGCCTACAATACTTCCTGAACTGGAAATGACAAGAACTGGCCTCCAACGAAGAAGTTCGACGATCATACGATGACATTAAGAATTGTCTTATTTTCCACTGCACCGCCGCCTGTAATGGTTGGAGCATTTTCTTCGACAATCTGTGAACATTATTTTCGGGTTATGCCTCGTGCCAACAACACATCCAAGTTGAAACTGTCACCTGAGTTAAAAACTTAAGAGTTGAGTTAGCGCGCTTGAGGATGATGTTAAGCAATTGGGTGTTCGAAATGTAAATGGCCTAAGGGAATGAAATACGAAATGTGTTAATTAACACGGACCTTGCTGCAAACCGACAGGCATGAACAGTAGCGATCCGTAAAATTCAAGAAGTTGACTAGGTATCTAGTTGCATAAAAGTGAAGCGAAGCGAACTTCACTTAACGCGACTTAGAAAGGAAAAGGTACAAGGAAGAGTGAAAAATGGCTCGATTGGTGTTTGGTAATTTAAGAAATCTGTGGTGCCATTGCGACATCCAGCTATCTGTAAAGGGTCGAGTGTATGCCGCGGCAGTTCGGCCAGTCCTGTTATACGGTGCAGGAACTTGGCCATTAAGAAAATAAGATAAAGACAGACTGTTGGGGTTTGAACACCGCTGTCTACGCAGCATTGCACGAATCTGGTGGGGTAGCCGGATGACCAATGCTGAGGTCAGGGGCAGAGTTTTGGGTAAATACGGTCGCCCACTGGAGCAAGTGGTCGACCTCCATAGACTACGTTGGCTGGGGCACGTGTTACGCATGTCACCAGGTAGGTTACCACGGCGAGCAATGTTCGCCGAGGTAGATACCGAGTGGATAAAAGCCAAGGGTGGTCAAGCTAAAACCTGGCACGAGGGTGTGAAAACCCTAACCAGGAAACCGGGTCACATAGGTCCTGTTAGGCTCCCTGGCTGGGGACCCCGGAATGATCGTAACCGATGGTTAGAGACACTGAGCGATATGGTTGGGTGTCGTAAACAGTGACGTTCGTGCATCTCCTCAATTTCTTTGCAACCTTAGACCACTGAACTTTTCCATCTTATTTTCGACTCCACTTTCAACTTTCCTTTCTTCTCCTATTCTTCATCCAAACGGGAAGCCAAAAGACAGCAACCAAAACCGGCGTTCGAATATGCGTGGTTAATGGTTGTTCAAACTGATAACTGAAAAATAGGTCACATTAGGCTCCCTGAATGGGGACATCGGGATTAGTGTAATTAATGTTCAAGGACACTGAGCGAAATGGTTGAGTCTCGTGCATCTTCTTATTATTCTTGCAATCTTAGTCTTCATAAACTCTCTATTTTCACATTGATACTGATTTAAATATTCCAATCTTCCCTTTACTCCTTCGTCCAAATTGGCAGTCCTGAGAGTAACTAAAATCGGTGCACGAAAATGCATGGCTAATGATTGTAAAAACTGAAGTGAAACATTTCTTCATCATTCGAAAAATCCGGTCTGACCTAATGCAATCGTCTCTCGGAAGGTCTTGTAAAGAATTTCTTAAGAAGTCCTGTCTATGTCGTTTAGATGGCAATGGATTATTTGCTCAAGTGAGAAGGCTCGGTGCGGAAAGATTGATGAGCAAATAGGTGATTGAAGGGTACAAAAAAATCTTGCTCTCAGTCTTTTCTAATATGCGTGAAAATGGGCTTTACATTGCTTAGGAGCGAAGACCGTAAGTCTGAATCCGCGTTTCAGAAGATAAACCCGTTTGAAAGGCCAAGAAAACCACCAATTAAAATCTGACCCTCAATAGATCGCACACTATAAGCCAAGCCCAATTAATTACCTTGGGAACTAAGCAATCCAACTGTACTCTCTAGACGAGGTTGCTCATTTTTGTCTACTTAGCTCCGTGAATCAGGCAATATGCGAGTGGTAATAATTTAATCAGATCATTTCGTGGCATTCTCTTAATAGTGGTTGAGCATAAGCCTTCTTCCCCGGTTATTGAACATATTTGAATGGTATACTGTGGAGTAGTAAAAACAAGCAGACACTGAAAATTGAAATGTTGTTGTTTAGCGCACCGAAGCAGAAGAAAAAGAAAAAACAAGAGAAAAAATGACTATTCTGGTGGTGGTGGGGATACAGGGCGATTTATTTTTAATACTGACCGTGACAAATGACGTAGACGTATTTGTTTAGGAAAACTGAAACAGATTAAGTGGTCAACACATTCAATGGGCAACATTTTGGATTTAAATTTCACTACATGCGTCAGGGATATAAGCTATCATGCAGTGTGCGGAAACATTGATGAACGAATCCCCCCCCAAAAAAAAAACTAAAACACGCCGTTAGCATGATACCACTATTGTAGGAAGATCATCTAGTACAAAGTCTGTTTCGTACAGCTAATTTACAGATGATGAACTGAAACTAGATAAAAAAAAAGTTACCTATTTCAGCCAGATGCGTTCGAACCAACTCCGGTAGTTTCTGACGTATCCATTGTTGTGCGTAGTAGACTAACTGAGCATTACTGGACTGGGTAAGCGCCAAACCCAATACCACCTCTTGCACTCGATTGAGTTTCAGCAGACGAGCGATCTGTGGCAGAAGTTGGCGGGATGGACCAAAGCCCTGGGAGGAGAAAGAATGATGGGGATGATATCGAAACTGCATGGATGTTCATAAAAACATATGAATGCACCAGCAAAATGAACCGGATTTCATGGCTCGTTTTGACAAGCAACAATTTTGCTTGCTCGCACAGATGGACGACCTGTTTGCAATGCTCTGTCGTGGATTCAACTTTCACATGAAAAATGTACGTGGTGGTTAGCCGGATTGAATCGTTCAGTGGCGAACTTTGGGTCCTACGGTAGTAAGTTCGAACTTTATCACCAATCTTTTTTAGTTCAGGGCAGCGCCGCTGCCGTCCGGCTCAATACCACCTCTGATGTGTTCCGCTTGAGTAGGCAAATAACCACACAGTGAACTAGGTAGTACATTTATTTGTAGAAGGTATATACGTAGTCCGTCTGTAGACCGGTGAACAAGCATATCCTAGTGGGACTTTAGATGATTCACCAGTCCAAGCTCCAGGATTTATCATTCTGAATACCATGGGAGAACAATCTGTTCCAGGGATGATGAGGTTTACCACTTCTACTGTTGAGTACAATCGCGTAAAGAAATGAAATCATCTCGGAAAGTGATGAAATATTAGCAATCAAGCTGTCTATACCATTGGACAGGTGTGTATAACGAATACAAACAACCAGTGATCAGACCTACACAAACCATCACACAAACAAGGAAGGGGTTGTTCTATCATACACACGAGGCAAAAGGAACTAAAAGGACAGTTTATGATTTTCATTAGCACTCTGCAGATTGTTAAATTTTACTTTTGGTCTCCTGCACAACTTTAGCATGAATTACGATAAAAACAATGGGACTACAAATTTTATTATTGTTAGTGGTAATGGTATGACTTATTGAATAAGAGGTTCTTCTCTAACATCCTCGTTAGCTTTTAACGGGGTGTTTACCTTGTGATACCTCCGACAGCCTCACTATGGTCGGGGGTAGATGTCGTGGATTGTGACTACTCGCCCTTTCATTCTACCTCGTGACATGCTCTTATACGACAAAGCGTCTCAAATAGCTTCTGCTGAGGAAGCCCTACTTACTNTGCCAAAGTAAAAAGACGGAAAGCGAACATCTGGAGCTGTAAACGCGACAATGAACCACTGACGGTTACCTGGGGAATCGGTCAATAAACTGATTACAAACTAACCAAAAAGTGGAATACGAACTACACAAAAAGAACACCTTCCTATTTATGGCAGTGGTCAGCTGCTTGGTTGGGTACCTTGGACTTTTGACCCCCGACTAAAAGGAAATNCCCGCTGTGGTGAACAGTGGAAGGAATGAACTCCGGTCAAGAAAACCAACTGTTCCCCTCGGGAAACCGGCAAAGTAGAGTAGTGATTTATAGAAGGTACCAAAAAGGTCAACAAAGTATTGAGTCGGGAGAAAATAGGCTGCTCACTAAAGCTGGATAGTAATGGCAGGGCTCGAATCTCTAACCGCGAGGCCGCACACAGTCTGAATTCAGACATGTTTGAATACATGAATATAACCGCGAAACCCATAGTATACCAGCGACTACTTAACCATTATCATTTAGGAAATGCATATCTTAAAAAGCAATGAAAATATCGCTATCATGGGCATCATACAAGCAAAAAGAGGATGATAGTAGTAGTAAAACTCAAAACTTACCTTTGATGATGGAAGTGGTTTNCCTTTGATGATGGAAGTGGTTTGTCAACGGCATAGCAGAGCAACGATGGGAAGTTTGGTTTAGACAAAACTGCGTTGAATTCCTGGCTAAGGTGTTGAGCCTGATATGTTGTGTCAAGCAATGCTGTAATTGGCCTACCTGGTGGATATCCTTCTGACCAGTCTTTGGTTCATACGGTGAAAAATCAACGGCCGAAAATAAACAACGGATGAAATGTGGTTCAGCATCTTTCTTGTTAGCTTCGACGAGCTGAAGAAAAACAAGATTTTATATTTGAAGAGATAATAAAAGCTGGCGAAGTGATAAGGATCGTAGAAAGGCACCAAGGAATTAAAGTTTGGCAACTGTCTTCTAAGCAACCATTTAGACTTGAAGTTGGGTTCACTAGGGCAGCTTTACTGTCTTCTTTATTGATATCACGCCCACGATATCGTTTAGCACTTCAAGTCCCATGTGCTGAGCTGCTACTTTCTTATCTTTATCCTATAGATTATGCTNCTTTTATTTCTGTTCCACCTCTTTCGTCCCTGTCCCACTACTCGTTCCCCGTACACAATCGGCTAATCACCCGCTTCAAGAGGCTATCACCAAGTGTTGCATTTCCAACTTACAATAGTCTTTTTCCAAAAACCGAACTGTGGAACTCTCCCCTTTTCGGTCTTCCTGAAATTTAAAACATCATCGGCTGAAAAAGCCGAATCAAGACGCTGGTTCTAGCTTGTTCCCTCTACTCTTCTACGAACAGCAATTCCTTGTAATNTGTAATAGTGGTTTTTACCGTATTAGTGTAATAAAAAAACTTTACAGCCGAATCGACTTGGTTTAGACTCAGAACCAGATAATAGTTGCAAAGACTGACATTTCTAATTCAACCTCCTCGAGTTCTTGCAAACAATGTTTTGGTTAAGCACTGTCGAGAGGGTTCAACCAGCATTTCATCTACAAATCTCAATCTTGACCACAGAGAAAATATTCTGAGGTATTTCAATGGATTATCACAGACCTGCGTTTTGATTAATCTTACGCCAGGTTTTCAAAGAGCCCCACTTGACACATACAGGCGTCAACGAAACTCATCACAAAAGAATATACGTTATTGGCAGTGTCAATTTTCGATTGCTCGTGTTCAGTTGTGGTTATCTGGACCATCTCCCTCATAGTTGAAGAAGAACATCAGCGAAAAGCCACAGAAACTCAGAAAAACAACTTTTACTTTCATCGCATCTTGTATAACGCGTTGTTGCAACTGATGATGATTCGTCTTAAACATAGAGGCTTTTGAGAAAGCGCTTCTTGACTGAAGCGATATAACTACCAGTCTTACTTCTAGACCGGTAGGAATAGAATGTGTTCAAGGGCCAGGAAGGGTGAACTATTGATACAAATTTAACTCATGAATAATTGATGTATTTTCCGGTGGATTTTTATACAAGAATGAGAAACCTGTGTATCTTCCCTTATTATCATTAACGAGGTAGAAAAATAATATAAAGACAGTCGTGATCACAAGAGCGAATTCACATAACCACCCCCAATGTCATGAGCCCAGAAGTCTAGTTCTCTTTCAATGAGCATGTTAAAAAAACATGCAAAACCCTCACCTCGGGGGTGGAGTAGAAAACTACCGGCTCATGGACCTCAAGAATTAGCGGAAAGGGTAGGCTACCCATGTGGTAAATTATAAAAATTACCTGATTAGCTTCATTGAAATTTCCTCTGTGAGTCTTTTTGCCGGAGGAATATATGAGGGATTCTATCTGCAGCAGAGAAAGCGATAAGGGATCCGCAGCAAACATTCCCCCAGGGAAGTGCGGATCTGTTCTACCTGGAAAAAAAATTAGATTACGTTGTTTATTCTTATCATTTTGCAGCAGAATAGTCCAAGTGCAACGGGGAAAAGTATTAGAGTAAAGAATTTTATGTTCAGAAATATAAATATAAACTTCCAATAACGACTGTATTTTGTGAAGTAAAATACGCTTTTAAGATTACGTAGAATAACTTAAAAGACAAAAACAATGAAATAAACTATTTTATTACAATATTCACCATTAAGTATCATTGAATACGATCGTCTAAGTAAAAGTTCAGTTTCGAGGTTTAGCATTTCGGGTTTGGAAATAGGTTTCATTTGCGATGGAGGACCTCGAGCTTTATTATAAAGGATAGCTAATTTCGATGTTGAACAAAAACAACGGCGCACGTCACCCGTGGGGACCCCTCCCGAGGCTTATGACGATACTAACTTGGACCTCCCTAATTTTGGTCACTTTCAAATGTTTTTTCATTGTAACCGGTATGCTAAATGGTTTTCCATTTTTAAATAATAGTTCTTATTTAGTCATTTCTGTTACGTAATCCTACCGAGGTGCCTCAGTAGGGTAATATCCGGTCATTTTGCTTTCATTTCTGACATTGTATGATTGAAACTTAAAGAAGATCGATCAGCGTCCACAGTCTGTCTATGCTGCAGCGTTGGGTGACGTCTGGAATCACGGTGCATATACCAGTGGGGAGCGTACCCTTCATTACGTCCCGCGGGATATATTCAAATGTGCGGTAACCACTCGGACGGCTTCATCAATCCTGTGACGGGAGTGCACACAAATAACGTGTGAATTCTGGAGCTGCATAAAAAGAAGACTGAAGAATGCAACAGGATCTGTCGGTGACATGCTGAGATCATCTGGATGAAGTACAGTACCGTATGTGGTTTGAATTTTCAATTCGGATATTCCATAATTAGACTTAAGTTCCTGCAACATATTAGACAAGTGTATCCCTGTTGAACATTCGCTAGATTCCTCCTTATACTCATGATTGACATAAAAAATATATTATAAATCAGTGTTCTGAATTATAGCCCATACGGGCATTTTGATATTACTTATGAGTATTCCGTACACGTATCTGTCATTTTGGTGGGAGGGGTCCCCGCGGCAAAAAACCAACGGAACGAGCCCTAACAACGGAGATATTTGCCATTTAAGACAGGAGCAGAACGGCAACAACATTTTTCGAAGTGCGCGCCAGGCCAATTTTGGAATGTTCAGTTCAGTTTGCACAGGACGAATATGGCTCTTGCCAATCGAGCGTCCAGTTCGATGTATAGCTTTCAACACTGCTTACAGTTGGGTTCGTATTTGTGATCCTCTCAATTTAGCTCCGTTTCCATAACGTTGACTCCTCTGGAATATGCTGAAAGGGACAGGACAGGACAGTTCAGCCAGTCAGGCAGTCCGTAAGTTTGCACAGGACAAGAGATGGCTACGACCAATCGAGCGTCCCGATTTCCTCCGGTAGTAAACCACGTTGCGGTTCCTACCACTGCGAGTGTTCTATATTGCAGTTCTGCACGTTTTCTTCACGTCTCAGTTGTCTCCGTCTCTGCAAGGGAAGAGAAAAGAAAAAATATCCTCTCCACTTGTTCAGGTGAGAGACCTCACATTTGGAAGCGTTCCCCGGATGGAGGTGGTTAGTAAACGAAAAACCCACCCCTGTTTTCAAGCCTCAACCTATGCGTCTTTTTCGGAAAAAAGTCAACCAGCGCTTATCGAGCTCCTTCTTGAAAGCATATACGCTCCCTAGCTCTACCAGCTCCTGTGGCAACTTATTCCACACGTTGACTACCCTGTTGCTGAAGAATTTCGAACACACCGCTAGTCTCGTGCGCAATTTCTTCAGCTTGTACATATGACCCCTAGTATTGCTTTACATTCTCTCGAAGAACACCGCTTGATCCGTCCCTGACAGGCCATTCATAATTTTGAATGTCTCAATGAAGTCACCTTGGAGTCTTCTTCTTTCTAAGGAGAATAGCTCAAGACCCTGCAGTCACTGCTTATAAGACTTCCCTCGTTGTCCTTCGATCATCCTTGTGGCTAATCTTTGAACCCTATCGAGACAAGTGGCGTCCTTTTTGAAGAAGGGAGCCCAGGCTTGTATCAAATACTCTAAATGCGGTCGAACAACGGCTTTATACAAGGGTACGAATACCTCCGGTTGCCTACATGATGATGCCAACCTCAATCTAAAGAGATCTGTGCGGGCACGATGCACCGCTGCGGCACGCTGTTTCGCCCATTTGTGGTCTGCAGTCATTATGATTCCTGAATCCCTAGCTTTCTGAGTCGTTCCTAGAAACAGACTGCTATGGCTGTATCGATCGATCTGTGAAAATCCTTCANCCTTCATGTTAAGCCCGTCATTCCATCTCGGTTCCACATTTCGTGAATTTTACGTTCCATTCACCAAACACCATCCGCCTCATACATATATAGACATTTGACGTTCCACTTCCGTTGTATATTTACACATCAATCCTACCATTTGACTCTGTTTGTTTATCTGCTTCAGTTTTTACCTACTTGTTTTAATCGCGACTTGAGCGCTCACATTTGGCTCGTCCATGTGCAGCGTGAC
>UZAN01056489.1:0-13578 GCA_900618425.1 Echinostoma caproni | reverse complement strand
ATCTGTATTCTGCAATAAAGAACTCTCCTCGACCAGCACCGCCTTTTCGGAATATAACATGAGGAGTATTCTTCAACGGAAGAAAAGATCACACCAAAGATCAGGTATCCCAAAATAATATCTGGATTGTTCCCAGCTCCTTCCCCCATCCTCGGGGCCTCACACATTTTCTCCTTTCTATTTCATTGGTAATTCCGTCACTGATATAATTTTCAGAAAGAGGAAAGTGGCCAATAACAATGGGGATTTCATTCAGCACATACAAATGGGGTCGTGGTGGGATTGGAACACGCACGTCACTCCGGGATGATCGGCTGGTCATGATAATACCTAGGCCACAACCGCCCATGATAGTGGTAGTGAAATATTTTGGCACTGGTGAAGAAAATTGCATCGAATCTCATCGTTCACAAACCACGGCCTACGCATGTGAAGACAAAGACAAGTCATCTGTTTGGCATGTGTTATCGAGTAACAGACAGCTCATTGTGCATAATCAATCCGTCAATTTTAAATAAGATAGAATAGAATATCGATCTAGCACTGAGAGATCCAAATGAAGTGTCATATGAAATAGAAATCCAAGTTGGATCGCGAATAGTTCTCCTACGCAGTATTCTCGCTGTAGTCCCAATGTGGTTCAAAGCACTTGGTGCAAATGAGTAGAAAAAAACTGACCGATTGGTTATACTAAATTCGGTAAACATTTATTCTCTGTATAATCATCCGAATCATCCGAATCATCATTAGAGTCATCATTATTATCATCGTCATCANATCATCATCATAATCATCATAATTATCTGGGTCATCATTTGGTGCATTATACGAGTCATTATCATCAATAACAATGATCACATAATGATACTGATCATAACAGTGCTGTCATCTCCTTCACTTATTATTGTCATGATTGATCAAGTACAGGATGACCAACTGCAAAGAAAATTCCTAAATCCCTATTGAATGCAAACTTATAAATTTATTCACGAACAATGCTTGTCTAATTTTGCATGGAAGCCAATCCATTACATCCAAGCAGAAATATTTGTCTTTACGAAATTTTGACTAGTAACATAAATATGAGAGAAATAAATAACCCGAATTAGTTACGAAAGCCTCCTTCACCTAGTTTTATCACATAATTTCAACATTTTAATCGATGCATAATTAATTTAATTTATCGTGATACTTGTTATTATCAGGGAATGAGTCTTTATTACCCGCGTTCAGCGAATAAAGCTCCACAAAACAATGGCGCTAAATCTTTCAACCCCACCCCATATCCATATTTGAAGTATTCCGCAGACTGGGCGAGTCTAGACGGTCGTTTTGGCATGGCAACAGTATATGACTCATCTGAAATGAGGACGCCGCAGCAACGAATTCGATAACTGTCCAAATCACATAAGCAGCCCCCGTTAGAGTTGTGAAATGATGATTGGGTTTCCAGTGCGTTCAAAATAACTGTATTCTGCTATCGATTTCGTCAACAATTGAATGTTTATTTCAAGTGAGTAATGGAGGATTTGATTGATATTTAAAGATGAACTAATCGTGCAAATGAAACGGGAACTGAAAAGTAAGGAAGCACTGGACAGCTGTTTCGACCTTGTTGGGTCTCATCAGCTGCAGTGCGAATTCATCGACCCAACTGAGTGGGAACCGAACCCGGGACCTCACAGGTGAAACACAAGCGTGCTACCCACTTGGCTACTGGGCAGCTGATCAGACCGTTTTTCATTTTTCATTTTAACTTGCTATATGCATGACGAATTCATCTTTAGAACTCAATCAAATCCACCATTACTCACTTGAAATAAGCAGTCAAGTTGTGAATGTTTCCAACCGAGTCATAACCTTAGAGACTAGTGATGAGATGAGCGACGTCTGTGGCCCGCAACAAGCTGACAAAGATGGGTTGTGCTGTATCCTGTAAATGGAAAATGAAAAACGATCTGATCAGCTGCCTGATAGCCGAGTGGGTAGTATGCTTGTGTTCCACCTGTGAGCTCTCGGGTTCGGTCCCCATTTGGGTCGATGAATTCGCAATGCAGTTGATGAGACCCAACCAGGTCGAAAAAGCTGTTCAATGCTTCCTAGCTCTTCAGTCCACTCTTCATTGGCTATAGGCAGCACGACTTCACCTTTGAACGATTCTTATTGTGCACGGTGGACTCGAACCCATGCAGGATGCATAATGAGATCACCTCGCCAAGATTGGAAGCATATTCAAAATTATCGGAAATATTCCCCCTCAATTGAATAGAACAAGTAACACTCTTTGTATACATCATTAACCCTCTCTTCGTCCAATCATCTTCAAATCACTTTGGTAATGACTCAACAACATTTATTTCCCCAGGCTATATTTGGTATTCTTCTCAAAACATCCCATCATATTCAATTTTTCTGTAGACAGCTGATTAAGAGTATGCAAAACTGATGAATATTATCAATTCTGCTCATATTGTGTTACCTGATATATTCCAAAATACTCGGAAACAATAGAAAGACAGGTTGTCTTCGATCGGCTGGAGTAAAACTATCCGAGGTCACTGACAAAACAGGGGAAATATCAAAACGTGTAAGAATCAAAGCGTCACACACATCACACACTTCACTTCACACTTTAAAAGCACTGATGATGTCACCTCGACTGGTGATGAAACGTTTGCAAACAAATTACCAAGCTCGGCGAACAGGCGAAATGGGATTCAGTTCACCCGAGCTACGAGAACCGATTTTCAACATTTTGTCAACATGAATTACTGTCCGTGCTCCAGATATATTTATATTTCTCCTCAGAAGAGATGGATAGGGTAAGTAAGGACTATGCAGTTCAGTTAGGAACCAGAATTGTGCGTTCGGGAGGGAATAGATAGAGAGAAGAATATGAGTATAAAATCACAAAGAGATTTTTTTTCATCATAATCAATGATCTCACGACATGGTCTGCATTAATCCTGTTGTTATACTTCCTAATGCCCAGTACTGGCTTGAGTAGAATTGCTTATTCCGATTCACAGGTAGATTGGGGATAAATTGGAACATGTCATCGAAATTCCCAACGGCATATCGGATAATGAATAGAGCAGTCCTTAGTTATCATTGATTAGTTTTATAATTCACGCTAACAGGTCTTGTTCACCTTTGACCGTTGATGAGTCACAGAAAGCGATCACTCGATTTAGCATGCATACTTGTTTCATTTCCCGTAAACCATTAACGAGCGAGCAATACTCAGCAATGATTCCGAAAGGTTCTAATGTGAGTTGAAACTTTGTCGTCGTCGTCGTCGTCGTTGTATTGCGACCAGCAAAATTTCAGTGCCCTATGATTTAGAAAACAGTGTTCGTGAAGAAATTTCTTTTCTTCAGCCTGATATGTCACATATCAGGTGATTATAGTAGTAATATTTGGCTGATTACAACTCAGTTGATAACGAAGACAGAGTTGAGCAACCGAAGCAAGCGAATGTGACAAAACTAGCGGCAATACGTGCCAGAGTACCGGAGGGTTTGAGAGTGCAAATGTTACATGAACTACTGGTAACCGCCTGATGCGATATATCGAGAGCAATTTCTTCGCGAACACGATTTTCTATATTTTCAATGAGAGTACGCTTCGATGCTGAACCAGGATTAACGTCTACAATATATTCGGGAAAAAGGGATACGCGGGTATTTCGAATCGGCCCCAAATCAAATAAAATAAAATTTAATTACTAATTATACCTTGTATTCTATTCCATTGTGTGACATCTACAAGCATTACAGCCTACATTTCAGTTCAAAAGACCACGCACGCCAATCGTCACTATGAACACATTTCGCGGGAAACAAACAGTCAAAGTTTAAGACGTACTTCACTGGTTCTCCTCTCTGTGTTTGCTAGTACACAGAATAGATGAAGCACATGCGCATTTCGATAGACGTTCATAGGATACGGTATGCGTATGGAATTCAGAACGTGTGGATGATTGTTAGATGGAAACGATAGCATGTTTATTCAGTGTGCAATGAGTGGCTAATGTCTGTAAGAGTCCTTTTCTCAAAGTTGACACAAAAGGTTTTGTGACGATATTAACCTTTCACCACCAACTCGTTTATGGAAATTGAAGAAACGCAACCAGTAATCATCGTATATATATATATAACTCACCATGGTCCAGGTCAACCACTACGGACGACATGAGAGTGTCCGCTACATTCTGAACCATCCCATCTGCTGAGTATAAACGAATCAAGAAAATCACTACGATAAACATTCACCAACGCTTGTTTATTATTAGTTGGAAAAATCTTTTAATTTCAGTATAAATGCCGGTTCATATACGAACCGACAAGTATTTCACAGGGACCCGTCGCTTCAGTTTCGACTAGAGAGAGATGGGGAGCATATGTTTTAGTATTATATTTCTGTGTTTTTGAGCACAATGAATAAGTTATCTACGAATCGGACGGTGAATATATATACGGACGGTTACGAGTAAGAGGTTTGATCAAATTGGATTTTTGGGAGCTTGCGAAAAACTGCAACGAAACTAATCAAATGCTTAAAACCAAATGACATCCGTATCTCAGCATGAGGGGCGTTAAAAAATTGAAAAGACTTTAATAGATATACACGGTGAATGTTTGGATTAGCCCATTCGGTTTTTTTCACAGGAACCAGGCCTTTTTGATGATTTTAGCTGTGGGTTTAACTTCTTTGGGAGATTAATAATTACACATTTAAATGCATTTACATGCTCGAAGATTCGAGGTTTTAGTCCTGACAGAAGCACAAATGTACGCACTGCTGACGAGTCCCAAAGAGGACAAAACAGCCGTCCAGCGTTCTCTGTCGGTTAACATAAACATTTCCATTGCATTTAAACTTCAATAGACTATTTATTCTTTGAGATCCCCATTTAGCCGGAAATCCTCCATTACGTCAAACTGTCAGCCAGTCTGTCTGTCGATCTCCATGTCTGTTTGACTGACTGCAGTTAACTGACAGACTGAATGATTGACTGAATGACTGGCTGCAGCTGACTGTCTGACTGACTGACTGACTGACTGACTGACTGACTGACTGACTGACTGACTGACTGACTGACTGAGGACGATGTGCTCAAATGGAGCATAATAAGTGTGCCCGAAGTGAGTGTTTAGTCAGCAAGATGATTCAATGCACGGAAAACTCTTTACAGAACACCGAGGTTAAGAAAACATTCGCGTACATTTCTTTGCCGTTCAAAGGGGGCACATCAGCTGAGAGCATACAAAGAAGATTATCCGACTCAATCGATAAAACTTTCTATACGTCGTTGCGAGAAGACTATGTGTAGTTTGAAGCCAAGGGTGTTATGGCTTTGGAAACTGTTCATCATCTTTCGCCGAACTCATCACTCAGAATGATCTCACCATTGTTTTGGGTTCAAATCGTAAAACCAGAGTCCAGCTATCCATACACGCATAATGGCTTGGCTATATCACACAAATGGGGAAATTCCCATTGGTGTAAAAATGATAGAAATCGGACGTTCACGCAATGTTTCATCTGTATGAAAAAGAGAGGGTAAATTTAATGGAGAAAGTCAAAAAATGATCGATGTATCAAATTTCACACATTTTAACATTAACCAATTTCGACAAAGAACTAAAGTTAAGAACAAAATGTAGGCGAACATATGTTTTCGGTGAATTCCTTTTCAAGCCCTCACAATCACATTTATATGAAACAACTTCGATGGGGTCAAAACCGAAAGGTGAATGAAGACGTGTTCGATAATGAAACCGAGAGAACTCTATGTTTTTACACTATTTGGATTACGTAACCAAAAGTCGCTATGTTACGTCATGGTCATGTGATCAAGCTATTTCCTCTTCCCTTGATCAGGGGAGCTTAAGAACTTGAATCAGTTTTCATTGTGTGCACAGCTCAAGCTTGCCGGGCTCACTCATTGTTATTGCCCTGTTTTGCCGCAACCTCCCGCGCTTCCCCTGGCAGCCCAGAGAACAAACCTTAAATTTACGCTTCCAGTTACCGAGCGGCCACTTTTCCTCTTAGTAATTGGTTCAACAGCCCAGCGATCAGCCACCGCATCCCATCAACGGTGAAAATTTCGTGCACTCGGAAAACCGGTACATCAAGAGAATGACTCTCATCACCACTGGGAGTCGTTCGGGTACATCATCCGACCCGGCAGAACATTGGTGTAATAAAAACTACTACATGTGTGACCGTTTCACACCTCGTCGAATCCGATCAGCTAGTGAGTGTGAATAAACCATTTGGACCTCACGGTATCTGATCCACATTTGGAATGAATACCTTTGAAGAAATCGTGCATCAGGCTCATACTATGTATGATATTATATCCTTATAGGAATGTTTGGATTAGCCACAACGAGAGGAAACCAAAAACAATATTTTCGCAGTTAACACAATGTAGGCGTAAATAAATTATCGGTGAATTCCTTTCCCAGACTTTACAATTAAAATTATATGAAACAATTTCAAACGATCAGACAGAAAGGTGAATGAGTTGTGTTTGACAATGAGCCCAATAGAACTCAAAATCTGTGACCAGTTTGGATCAAATAACCAAAGTCGTTACGTCATAGCTGTGTGAACAAGCGATTTTCTCTTCCCCTGGTCAGGGTAGTTTGAGAGCTTGGATCAATTTGCGTTGTGTTCACAGTTCAGGATTCACGAGTCGGATACTAATCACCTTTGCGGTTGCTAACGTCCGAAACCCTATTGCTCTCGAGGGGTGTGGTGAGATGCGGTAAATGATTGTAAATACCGAGAGCATGCAAATCAAGTGTTCCTTCTAGACCAGATGAACAATGACCGAGCTTAACACCGCTCCTTTCCCACCCTGTGTGAATCAGCGGATACTCAGTCACTAATTGATGGTTCGAAGATGTTGATCCGGAAAACCACTCACTCAAACCTTCAAACGGGGCAGTTTTGTTCCACTGAAGTGGAAACTGGATTGAAAACATAAACATATTGTCACGATCAACCAAGAAGAACAAAAGAGGGTTCCGTGTAGAAAATCGACTAGCATATCTCCAGTTTAGAAGTCAAACCTGTTAAACAAACAAATTCATAATCACCAAGTAAACGTTTCCCGCTCGGATAGTAGTGGGACCCTCCCGGTGATAATGGTCACCATGGGGTGGCCCTCAGTCTAGTGGGGTCCGAGTACTTACTCGAGTATTATTTCCATAGACTGAGCTTCTGGAAGCAAACTCGGATAGCCCTAGCGTAAATCATATAAATTTTAAAAACAGAACCTCAAAAATGGATTCCAACGATAATAAATTTTACGGAAATCCACTACTGATGATTCTTGACGGACGACCAGGAAAAAGCTGTCTATGGACTGACTATATTGATGCTTTATTTGATTTGAACCGGACAACTACATCCTCGTTAATCTCACCTTGCTCTCTCTCTATTTCTCTCCATTCTGTATCGATCTATTCTTCGTCAGTTTACTAGACAACTGGGGCCCAAACAGTTTACATTGTGAATGTCACAAAAAATAGCATGATCAATGTAATACCCAACAAGGGCAAATTCTCGGATCGTTCATAGTGAGAATCTATTGAGAAGTCGAGTATCAGTGACTGACCGCTAACAGCCTTAGCGCATGACTGGATAGATATCGATTATATGATCGCTGGCTTTTGACATATGATTGCGAAATGCATCAATTGGGGTTAGGCAATGTCTTACATTACAACTGATGACTTGAAGTAAAGTGCATCTCGATAAGTAGGATGAAAAAAACGTCGGTATTAGAAACGCTCTTTATCTGTTGATTCATTCCAATAAAACAACTAATACAACAGGGGTAAAAATGGTATTAGTTTTGCATGTACTCAATCAGCAGTCTATGTGCTTGAATTAGGTTCGACATGTATAGAAGCACCTATGAATAATACCAGCACTACTACTTTTGTCATGTACTACTCAAGTTTGTGAGTAGTATGTTTGGGTTGTACAAAAGAATGTTGTTTACACTTTTTCACAACAGTCAAAAGTGAGCAAGACCTCTTAGAGCGTATTAGTGTGTTCAAAATTGCAATCACTGAAAATGGGTATCCACTGTCGAACCGTTTCCACTAATTATCTTGTGTTTGTGTGAATTATGATGACCAGATGTTCCAAATGAGACGTTTTGTTGTATGTGCACCAATTTATCGATAACCTTAGTTTTGTTCTTAATAAACAGCCTGGCATTCATTGTCATGTGAATATATGACATTACTAAGACTATTCGTACACCGAACATTCGCCGTATCTTTGTTTCACACAACAGTCCTTTAATCGGCTGGCCCCNGGCCCCCCCCCCCCCCCACCCACCCCCCACACAGACACACAACAATTTGGTTGTACGATCATGTTATCATTGAAAAGAAAATCATTGCAACTAATCATTCTCGTAATTCTGAATTACCTTTTGGGTTTAAATTATTCCGGCGTCAGCGGGTTTGCTTGTGGCTCGAGAAACACGTTGGACAATGTCATTTTACCGGTTGAAGACAAATCCGGTTATTCTTTTGAGCAGGACAATGAGATCAACATACATCAAATTCTGTTCAATTTTTATTGCTCAACTATTCAGTTAAAGGAGATGTCTCGCTTGAATACGGGATGACATAATCTACTGAGGTTACTGAGGTTCAACTGATATTATTTTCTGGAATAATCTCCGAGGCATATGATTCATTGTCTAAAGAGCCATTTGCAAACCGGTCAGATCTCTCTCTCTCATCCGGAAGTCCCATCACGTTATCGACCAGCTCATGGTAAATGATCCAAAATCCTGTGGCAAACTGCAAATCCTAACGGTCCATTCTCGCTTGATGAGGTATTGCATCGTATTTCTGATTTCCTTTGGAAGAAAAGAAACCCTAGCACAATAGGATTTTATTTAATTAAACCGCTTGAGTAAACATTATCTTTAAGCATTACTCTTTGTAGTGACTTGCTGTCTATCGAATCGAGCGCGACGCAAACATATGTGAAGCATGAGACATGACTGGGCAAGGGCTGAGCTGATACTTGTGCTCAAGGTTCGGAATTCCATACGAATACCAACTGGATCGATGTATTCTTTTCCGAGCCGGAAGTTTCTTTGGTTGGGCCCAATGTGTGCATGCCATGTACATCCACACACATAGAGAGACAAAGAAAAACAGTTATAACCATACAAACGCTCTAGCACCGACATTCATCAACTATGCGGGTGTATCTAACCATGGTCGAGAAACCAAGGTTTCACTTCTAATAACCAATTTTGGTAGAATCTTTGAATCTGGCCTACTGTTCATCGATCGAGTCTGCTAAACTGCTCAACGGGATGAAGTCATTTGTTAGCAGCAGTTCGCTCTGCCTCACTGGTAATTACATTCTTAGCTGCGCACCAGGGGACTCATAATGAGACGATGCAATGGTGTAGTCTTGAAACGATGGGTTAAACGAAGAAAACGTTCCGCGCTTACCAACATATGATCTGGATCGGCTTGACTATCCAGTTTAGTGCTGACATACGGCTTGAGAATTTCCGCTTCGGAGATTTCACGTGACCGAATTAACACGGTCGATATAATGAACCCCTGGTGGGAGGAGGCATTCTGGGTCTTGAACCGATTTGTTTTAAGTACAGCGGATCCAAATAGTAGAACTTACCGACATTACTTGTTTTCTCATTCCTGCTTAAGTGAAAACTTCCTCAGGATGAGAGTTGTTCATACCCTCATCAAACTTCATAGGCATTAAGTCATGATAAGCACGTTCCCTTGGAGAATTTTATAGATTAAAATTTACAAATATATTATATGAGATTATTAGAGTATTTGATTTGTTCATATGATGAATTTTTAGTGGCTTCAGACCGACAGTGTAACATGCTCGAGAGTTGTCACCATCTTTGGTCTACCTGTTCTGCATATATGCTTTCGCGTGGTTGCAGGCATTGGTTGCTTGGAGCATTCGCTCGTGCATCCTTCGTCTTTGTGGCATAGATTCCGCCAGGATCTTCGATATCTAGAAACCACTTCTTCAGATAGGTCTTTTATCTTTGTTTAAGTCACTGTCACCTCCGGTGAAGTAACTTCGCTTCAAATGGTGTGTGAGTTCAGTGCTGCACTTTCGTTTAGTAAACATTTTTGCTTTTAGATACTCTCGAGCGTAGTCAGGCTAAACACCGGTAATTTCAGGGAACAATATACTTTCCCTTGACTAACCGGTTGTTCTTCCTGATTCATATCGGGTGATCGAGAAGCACGGGAGAATTAGAAACCGGATCACTGTCGCAAGTCGTGATATTGGATCTTCCATCTCTAAAAATTCGTCGTGTAAACGAGGCGTGAGCTGAAAAGCTGGGAAGCACCGGATAGCTGTTTCAACCCGCTTGGGTCTTATCAGCTGCAGTGCGAGTCTATCGATGCAACTGAGAATCAAACCTGGGAACTCACGGGGCAAAACGCAAACATGCTACCCACTCGGCAACCATGCAGCTGAGCAGATTCGGTTAGAAACTTTCATACATGAAAAACGGTCAGCCTAGCTGCTCTTTAGCCGAGTGGACAGTACGTTTTCGTTCTACTTATTAAATTCCGGGTTCAATCCCCAGTTGGGTAGATGGATTCGCACTACAGTTGGTTGGACTCAATCAGGCCGAAAAAGCTGTCCAGTGCTTTTTAGCTTTTCAGCCCACGTCTCATTTACATGACGAGTTCCTCATATGAATAAATATACATACATATTGATACATATTGATTTTACATCTTATGGTCAAATTAATCAGACTAAACATCCACAAGAGTCAAAAATTTATTATTAGAAAAAGTAAGCTTCCTTGCTTTGCTAGTTCCGTTTTTCAATTCGACGATATAACTTCCGAACTAATACATATTTTATCCCGGTGTTGTGTGGTACTACTCACACTTGTGAGTAGTTTGCGCACACCAAGAAGTGGTTTTTAGATTTCCGTGCAGTTAGCTGGTGGATTGAAGGATTCGATTTTGTAACTACTGAAAATACGCATCTACTCTCGGACTGTCTCAGTAATAAACATGAAAACTTGTTCCAAATTGAGACGTTTTGTTTTCGATATACCAATAAATTGATACCCTAAAAGGTTATTCGCAGTGGGTAACTCTCCTCGTTCCGGCACTCCCTTTTGGATTTATACCACCGGTAACCAAGGCCACAGAAATTTAAATCGAGACACGGAAGCATTAGGCGAGTCGTACCAGGAGGCTGCTTTCCGAATGAATGTACTTCAAACATTATCGATCTACAAGGTGATATCATTAATTGAATTGTGTTTCCGTGTCACATATCAATAGTTTGAGCAAGACTTGCATATCTGGTCATGTAGACAATAGGATAATGAAGTTTCACAGGAGTTTGGTGTCACTAGAGTCCTGAGCGTTTCTGGCTTCTTTATTTGGGAGTCACATTTTGTGCCCTCGTACGGCCAGTTGCGCACAGCAACGCAGCGCTGTGTTGTTGTTGGTTCCCTGCTTGCCATTCGACTGGGGTATCCGTGCGTTCCTGTTAATGGGATAAATTTCATTTCCGGACATTGGACTAGGCAGACGATTCCGTCCGCTCTCTCAAGATAGCTAGCTTGTTTAAAGTGAGTCATCATATACTTCAAAACGATCCTGAAAATAGTAGATTGGGTTTGATGATATCTAGGTGTGTAGAAATTGATCCAAACCGGGCCCGAAAAATGCGGTAATATTTCAGCATGTTCTGTTAATCACTCAAACTGAGACAGTTGGGACCCTATCACAAACAAGGACGAAAAACGCGTTAATCAGACAGAAATAAGAAATTATTTTTTAATTGAGTGTTTCCATCACGACGGGACTGGACCTTGAAGTGGTGTGATGACTTGTGCACCTCTATGGTTCAACAAGCTACACAGGATGGCTTTTATTNCTTATCATACCTGGAAGATCAGAGAGTTCAGTCTCCCGATCCTCCAAATTGGGCGTGGGCTCAACTAGAGAGAGCGTCTCAGTCGGTAAAAGTGTAGAGGAGTATTCAATTCAACTAAACGAGCCTCTACTTTGCTTTACCCACTTCCTTCCGGTCGGGTTCATATTAGAACTAAAGGTTTAGGAAAAGAATCTATGCCTAGTGACTGGACAACCTAGCACTACCCATCCGTCCAACCCCAACACATAAACAAACTATAAATAATTCTATACTGCATCGGTCTTCACGCTGTATGATCAGGACCGCGCTACCCACTGCACTGAGCGAGGCGGGTAGCGATGAATGGGCTACTGCTCAGACATTCAAACCTTTGTTCAACTCTTTGTCTTCTTCATACAACCCTCTCACTCTACCCCTTTTTCCGAGTAACAGTATTCCCCCAGCTCAATTATCCGTTACTCTACAACGTTTCTTGCCGATTAGCGCTATAAGTAGCTTACCATGATATAGATTGTAGACCGTGAGGCCACGTCAATCACTGAAGTTGGGGGCCTTCAACGTGAGGACTTTGATTCATGTGGGTCAACAACTGTGTCTGGCGCGTGCAATGGAAGTTTTGGGAATCGATCGATGTCTGCTGCCTATCGGAGACGCAAATCCAAAATCCTAGTGCTATAAGCCTTACACATCCTCACTTAACTTGAATGCATCATGATTTTGACAGCGATCAGTGAAGTTCACTTCACTATGTTACGGTGTACAATGATGATGATGATGATGATGATGATGAAGTTAGAGTCAACGAAGCATCGGGTGAGTGGAGTTCATCATCTATCCAATAAACGGTCACGTACACCAGACTGAAATCTAATGAGCAATTTAGATACAATCTTGCATAATAAATAGACGGGCATTAGACGAACCAAAAATAGTAAACAACTAAATCGGTATCACAAATCATCACCGAATTGTGTCCTTGGTCCCAACGGTTGGAAATGTTTCAAACTGTACACAGTGTGGTCATGCATTCCGGGACATAGGAATGATCATATTCTAGAAGTTTTCAGCCACAACTTTTGTTTTTATTTTGAGTCGCTAGAATACACCTCTGACATTCAAATACATGCAAATACATCGAGTTAAACGACAACAAAAACACAGTTGGTGATTATATTTTATTTCCCGATGAACATGCTTGTGCTCTAGAGTTAATAGATATGTTGTACCCGAGCTGTCATTTAATCGAGGAACGGTCAACTGGGCACTCATTTTTGCCACCCTGAGAAACTCAAAACCTAATATTCACCAGCCGCGTCCAGTAATGTTTCCTATAACTTTTTTCGCAGTGAAAACATTAGCAATCAAACAAATGCTTACTGGAAACCTTCATGTGTGAGCAAAGATTAAGAAACGGGACACCCTGAAACGTGTTCTGCGTCACATTCAATTAAAAAGCAAATCAACTCTGACTGCGAAAGTTTCGCCGTTAGACTTTGAAACCTTCGTCGTTTAGACAGTCTGATAATCTGCAAACCCGGCCGAAAAATTGTTGCGAAAACACAATTGCGGAACCCAAATGAAAGTAGCCAACTTCCAAAAAGTTGTTCCTTATATTGA
>UZAN01056488.1:1679-13579 GCA_900618425.1 Echinostoma caproni | reverse complement strand
CCGTAATACCGTCTATTTAACTAACCAGGGCCACGCGTGGACGGAGCCAGGGCAGCTTACAACTTAAGACAACAGTTTCTCCGTGGGACAACGGATTACCAAACGTCCTGCAAAACAGGAAAAATGCAAAACAACTATAAACCAAAAGGGTCCGATGGAACATGCAATCAACTTATCCTCAATCCAAAATGGCGCGACGTGCTCAACGTGCTCAACGCACGTCAAAGACAAGGTTTTATTTTTATTCATTAGGGTGTAGCACAAATGAATTGAGTCGCAGTTGATACAAAGTAGATGAGTATCACAGTTAGTCCTTGTTTCGTACACTGAGGCGGATGTTACAATTTAAGACTTATTAGAGTTTCATCCAGTTTGTGATTGAATGAATCAACTGTGGCCAAAAGCAACTTGTGATGAGTATTCAAAGTAATCCACACTCTGAGGGTGAATGAATGACGCCGGTATTCTGGCTGAGAATTTTGGTGTACTAATTTGCAGGAGTGCCCCCTCCAATGAGTTTTGGGCGACAAGACAAAGGATGAACGACATGGATGATCTGGATCCTGCATTATTTGATACACTAAGTGCCATCAACTGCGGTGATGCTGTGTGGAGTACAGTTGCAGTGATTTCAGTCTTTCCATATAACTCTTGGAATGCAGTCCTTTGATCAACTTTTGGCTATTCTTTGTGGACGTTCCTGAAACTTTCGATCGCGCTGCAGCCATGGATTCCATGCTTGAATGGCGTACTCTATGTGGAGTCGAATGTATTCTGATAACAATCGCGGGGGCCAGTGTAGACTAANNTTCCAAATACTCGTTTTAGCAAACCGACATGTCTTACAGAGGTGGACGACGCCCTGGAGCAGTTTAAAGAACAGCTTAGGTCGTCCAGAACAAATGACGCTGAGATCCTTCTCATTCGAGACATACGTAAGTTGTTGATCTCCAAGGAAATACGGAAACCAAGCTGTGTGTCGAAGGAATACGACCGCACATTTAGATGCAATAAATTCCATGTCATTTTTGATCAACCAATGATAGGCAGCATAAAGTTTTGTCCCCGTTTTTCATATTTTTTTATCGTCTGCAAACATTAATGTTTGTGGCCCCAGAATGTCCGGTAGGTCGTTTATAAAAACAGAAACGTGTTGAGGGCCAGGCACGGATCCCTGTGGATCTATTTGTATTATCCTGATGGGATCAGAAAGTGACCCAGAAACCCAAACTGCCATGGTGCGTTATAGAAGAAATTCTCCTATCCAGCCCAGTACAAGTCTGAAAATTCCAAGTTGATTGTATTCAGAAAGTTTGCCGCCAACTGAAATGCTATATGGTGAGGAGTACACCGTACTGTCAAGAGAAACCCAATTCGATTTACGCATTACGAACAATGGGCAAATAAAAGCAGTCAAGTTCCTAAGATATTTTAAATCCGGAATTCAACATAATTTTGTTGTGGATACTGGAAGTGATGAGTCCGTCATTCCACTTGGAACTCTTAAACATATATGTTACCATAAAAATGACTGCAACATAAATTCATGGTGTAACTAGAAATCTTTTTCTGCTATTGGGTAAGACAACGTTGTCGATTTATTCCCAGGATAACAGTTTTGTGCCCATTCGACATTTGGTGTCACAAGACACTCCGTCTATTCTTGTATAAATGACGATGAGAACGCTGGGACATTTATTATACCTATATAAAACATTAACTGAAATCCGATACAACTGAGGATGTTTGAAAACGGATAATCCGATTTACTAAAAATGCGGTTAGAATGAGCGTCCCTTCGTAGTGTCTTATTTCTTACTTCCTTACGCAAACACAAGTGGACTGCAAAAGTGTCTGACGATTTGCATACATGTAGCCACGTTTTTATTCGCTGCGACGCTACATGTCGACCACTCCAAGCACCATACACAGGACCATACAAAGTAATATCTCGTTCCGACAACTTTTTTGTTTTGGATCGTAAGTGAACGCATGATTCGGTAAATATCGATCGTTTAAAACCCGCGCATCTTGATTCATCTTTCGATTTACCCATCACAAAACCTCCACATGTTTTTCCTTCACCATTTATCCCCGATACATCACCCAAACCAAATCACTCATCAGACACAACGCACACTTCTCCAACCATCTCACCTTCTCCACGCGTATTAACACCTCCAACCGTTCCACGTACAACACGTCTCAGCAGAAAAGTACACTTCCATGCTCATTTTCTTTAACAGTTAGTTTTTACTCTCATCTTTATCAAGTATTCAGTTTGCCCTTTCACTCTAGAAGGGGGTTACTGTAGTGTCCTACTTTTCTATCCACTTATATCTGACATGATTGTACAGCTTGTTTTAATATGCACAACACCTACGACACAATACAAATTCTGTTCGTAACTCCGCACGTGTTCTCCGAGTGTTACTGAAGCATTACGCAATCATTATCAGTTATCGTCAAACGGTTCGTTAACTGTCGCAGCCATCCATTTCAGCTCCACTGCACCTCATCAATCGGAACTACACGTTTGAAGAACAGGATCAAGCAACCAACAGGACAATCCTTCCGTGAGTCCGTTCCATGTACCGTTTAGTTCATTATTATTCATCTATGTAGTATCGTTTCCACTAAACCTGAAGCTGTGTTGGAGGTCAACGGAAGGCAGTATTCCTGAAAAGGCGTCGTACCACACGGATAACGTGAAGGTGTGTAGAATGCGATCGATCGAATTGAGAAGACAGGTGTTATTTCCCAAGTGACGCCATTAACATGGGCAACTTCGATTTTTGTCGCAATGAAAAGTGATGGCAAAACTCCGAGGATACGTGGTCATTAACACTTGACACCCGATTCCCGACTGCGAAAGTGTGCAGCAACGAGCAGGGAGACAGACGAATTCATGAAATCCCTACAAGGATGTCAGTTCTTCTCCAAAATTGATCTGGCAGATGTCCAGCTTCAAACTCGATTCCCTTCAGATTCCCGGGCATTAACCACATTTATTACACATTTCAGAACGTTCCAGTACAATTTCCTCTTGTTCGGTTGAAATTTGTTATCTGGAATTGTTCAGTTCACAATAGACAATGTTTTGTCTCGGTTAGGCGGTGTTAAGGCCTGGTAGCGTGGCTGATTGCACGGTGAAAGCCGGACAATAGCAGGTATTTGCCGGACACCACTTTTTATCTACAATCTAAATGTACGTTCACATTTTTACTTCAGTACCAACGCCATGTGATATTCGGTTTATACGATCAAAAACTGCTGTATCCTCCCGCGAAGGAAACTTTCATTTTTCACTTTCATTCCGTTTTGATCGTTATCGCGCTCGTTGGTTTTCGTGCCTTCGTGCTTCAACGCAAACGCTCGCTAGCCGGTACCGGTACCTTCTCCGTGCCACAGTACCTCAGTAAACATGTACAACCACAAGTCTTTTGGTTTAACCAGCTGTAACTTGGTTGTGTTGCGAGCTCGGGTTTCCCGTTCTGAAGCGCGTCCTGGCCGGTCGTAGTCGACGTCTCTCTAGCCTATGAAGACGATGAGATTTCTGTTGGAACAACCAAACGTTTGTGATAACAATTTGAAGGAACTTCTCGATTGATTCATGGGAAAATTTGTGTATACCAAGCCATCTAAGTCCACGTTTGTAATGATGGATTTGGAGTGCTTCGGTTTCCCTGTCTGTTCTAAAGTATAACGACCATATTTTTACTAAATCAATTTTCTCATGAATATTGAATCCCGACAGATCAAAATTATCTACTATCAATTATGGAGCGCCTTGGATATTATTTACTATTTATTCCTGATTTATCCACCAGGGATAAACCCTTTTTTATCATGCAATCCACTGTGAAATGGAAATGAACCGTGGACTGCGAAAAAACCTTTCACGAATTGATACGAAGCTTCAATAGGCGTCCACTTCTGGTATATTTCTCTCCATCAAATCAATTGCACTGGTGATAGATGCGTCCGAAGTGGGTGTTGGTGCCCTTCAGGATAAACAATGACTTCTTGCAATTTGTATTTCTAGATTGCTCAACCCGGAAAGAAGTCTTAGCAGTCCGTTGACTGCACAAGAGTTTGTCTGGACTGAGCTTTACTTTTGCGACGGATTATCAGGCGCTACAATTTCTATTCTATCCCAACAAGTCCATTGCAAAAGCAACAGCCGTCATGATTTGACGATGAAGTATAGCATCAGCAGCATATGGTTTATGATAATATACAACGTCCTGGCAAGAAGATACCAAAGGCAGACTTCCCCGCCGCAAAGAAATGTTGTAATGTCGCCCAATCATCCCAGGTCTCCAGGGAAGCGTTGAGAAAATATCTCAAACAATACCACCGTGTGATTATATTGGCCCTATCAAAAAGATAGCCTCCAGATGTGAAGGAAAGGCATCTCCAGTTCTATATCCATTGTGAGGAGTTGGCTGTGCAATCAGACAGTGTTCCCTTGTTGCAGTGATTGGTTCATCATACATCCGCCGCACCGAAAGTCAGTCTCAGAGTTGATGGGGAACAATTTTGGCTCGGGGGATAGCGGATGGTCTTGAAGAGTTCTCCGATTTGAAAATATTGTTCGCACACTTCTTAACCTAGCTGGGCAACATCATCAATGCGACTGTAAGGAGGCGCCAGTCTTTAGTGTGACCGGGANCCGGGAAAATATGGTTCTGTTGGAGGGTTCCGAGTGGTTGCTTTTATCCCTTTAATCTTATTGGTCAGTAGCAACTGTCTGCTGTAATTTTATTGACTGCTTTAATGTTATGTTTGTAACGACCAAAACAGGATTGTCTTGGTCCGAGAGAAACAAATATATCTCAGCTATATCCTTTTAGTTAAACGACTTGTCCCTCGTTTTGGATGGCGATAATCAAACTTTAGAGCAACACTTAGCCCGAATTACCGAGAACCAAGTTAATCCAAAATTAATCTACGGTACTATTTTGCAAATAATCATGTACAAATAAGGCATTCATACTTTCGACGGTGAGCCTGAATCACTATCCAACCAAAATCCTACAAATATCCGAGGAAATTTTGTGGCAATCAAATATAGGCAGCAAAATGAGTAACTCAAATTATCTTCCAGCTAATTCTGGACTAATAAGAAAATTCTGAGCGCTTCAGCAGATCAAGTAAACTAATCTTGGGCGTTATCGCGTTACAGTGTTACCGTTCAGGATAAACCAAGGCAATGGTCAATCTAATAAAGAGCGTCTAATCCAGACTGAGATCGTGATAAGACAAGAAACAACACTTAGTTCCATGTGCACATAAGCAAAAAGCACTCAGAGTATATGTCCCATTAATATGCTTTGCAGTAAAAATGATGAAATATAAGTTAAGAATAGAAAATTCACCAACACAGAAACCGCTGTCGGAAAGAACGACAGAAGAATGCTGTGGTATTCGGAATAGGAATCAAAGTAAAATAGTGCGAACTCGGAATCGGACTGAAAATCCACTGAATAGCGCAAAGTCACGTAGGATCAAGACGAGTTGTGGATACAATTTTTCTATTCAGAAAACCATGTAAATATATAAAAGGCAACAAACAATTGCTTGTCGATTCCTCAATGTCCAATCGACAACGATATAGTTTATTTGTTCGCCCCCTAGAATTCAGCCAATCCAGTTGGTGTCAATTGAGACCACCGGATTGGTCGTTTATTCAGTTTCTTGATTGGTTGCCTGGAAGCTGTACCGTAGTGCGTGCGTACTCGTTACACGATCATCACACATGCACAGTGGAATGAATCTCTGAAGGCCTTCTTTCCGATGAACCTCAAGAGACACAGTATAAAATTATCGGTATGGAGACAGCCAGCTACCTATAAGTGCAAGGCGTGTGGGTTACCGCGCGGTTTGAATTTTTGAACTGCTCTGTTACCTCCGATTTTATTTGCATTGGGTAGTGAAATAACCTGAGCTATTTCACAAACTTAGCGAATCTTAGCATTAACTAAGGTTCGTTCTGTTTTCTTTTGGAGAATTTTCCTCCCAGACAGGTATGTTTTTACCATAGTGTTTTGTCCTTTTTTGTGTATCCCTTTAGTGTGATCCTATCCATTTAGCAGTTGTTTACCGATAAGGTTTGGCTTTTGTCTCCCGGTGAAATTTTTATTTTTGTATGGTGCATACTCATTCTCATTCGTGAAAAAAGCACTTATATAATGGCTTGCCATTACCACTTTAACACATGCAATAATAAGGTCTGTGAGAAAGCAATGATTTCTGGCATCCAGTGTGATAGGTTTCAGGATTAGTACCATCAACAGTGTTCGGCTTTGAATAAAACAGGACCACCAATTATATACGAATCACAAAACTCTTAAATGGGTGTGCGTATGCTGTGTCATGGTTGCTGAAGAGTGCGCTCGCTTACTGCTGGGCTCTCTTCTACTCCAGACAAAAGACGTAATTGCTCGGCAGGAACAGCTCTCCCAAAATGTGGTGCAGGGAGACGCCAAGTTTTTACGGGTACCGGCAACGAGTAGCCCAAAAGAAACACCTAAGGGTCAAAGGACAAAACCGACAAGGAGGCAGTCTGAGGTTACTTGGGAGGCACTAAGGAAGGAAGTAAATGATTTGAAGACAGAAATGACGAAGATGAATGTAATCACCGACGGGGTCTTGACAAGGAGCAGAAGATTTCTGTTGCACAATTGTGCAGAATCGGTGGTGAATGATGCAAAGGTTAGAAGAAAAATTATTTACAGGCATGTAATGAACGTCTTTAGACTGGCAGGGCTGCCACCGGACACAAAATATAGCGAATGTTGCAGGATTGGACTTCGGAAGGGTACAAAAGAGCACCATCCACGTCCACTGTTGATAGTGTTTTATGGCACTCACAACAGAGACATGCTTCTGGGAAGGGCTGCCAGAGTGAAACTGAACACTAGGGGACACTTGAGAATCATATCAGATTTTCTTTTTAGTGCCCATACTGCTAAATCCAAAGGGGAATATAGAGCAACCGAGACAAAACTGAAGGAACTGGTTACACGCCTCACCAAAAAGGAATAACGATTTCCCCAGTAAATCTACGTTGAAGGTGAAACCTGCTGCCGGTAAAGATGAGTCGGTAGTGGCCATGTTTAAACCTAGTGTGAATAGTACACTGACCACAAGAATTTCCGCAAGAGAGCTTCAAGAAAGGCAAGAAACCGCAGTAGAGAGAGAGACAAAGTTTGAGTACATCGAGCCTCATCAGTACCAAGTGGTTATAGCTACAGTAGTAGAGATCATGGGGATCGAGTAAGCTGGGCAACCATTATGGCTCGCACGCCGCCTGCGGAAATGAGAGCCACAGGAATCGGACCCCATTTGGTGAAACTGAAAACTTAATCGGAGATAGTTTGGCACTCGAATTGTCTGAAAATATCTCCATGTCCAAAAGTGGTATCTCAAGGCAGGTGCAGGAATCCACAAGAATACGAAATATTCAAGCAAAAAACGTAATACACCCTCGGGTCCTGCCCCGAGAGTCCAAGGTGTAACGGTTCAAAGTTATCTGCAATGCAGATTGATGTTACCTATGTATGGTATACAAATGACTGCAGCTGAAGAGGTAAATAGGGTGAATTAATGGCGAGAACCAACGCTTGCGCATCATCGAGATGTGATTGAGAGAGAACCAGGTGGTTACTGTCCCAAACAACCATATCCGGTTTAGGCAAGACGGAACAGATGGTTGACTCGATAGCTGGTTTCTACTATTCGTAAGTGCAGAATAATGCAAGTGGGAGGCCCCATTTACCTTAGCCACACCAAGCATACAGGTCACATCCTGCTATAACCTTCTAGGGTGTAAACCGTGGGACTGCTCTCTGTTTACAGAGCGCCGCAATCTAATAGAGCATAGGATTCTGCATTGGTGGCACTCCGAGGTAACATAAGGGAACAATCGCGATTCCTGATAATGGGCGAATTCAATTTTCCAGAAATAGACTGAGACAATGAAAGCGCACCGAGGGGCACCGCTGGTAATGAACTCTTGAACTGGTGGCACCAAAATGGGCCGAAATAGCACGTAAAACTACCCACATGATTCAGAGGTGGCCATCGTCCATCAACGTTAGACTTGGTTGTAACTGGGTACAGAACAGACTTTAATTCTCTGGTGATGGAAGAACCGGTAATAAAGGGTGACCATAAGGGAATACGACTAAAAATTGTTACGAGACACGTTAGATGGAATGTCAGGCTAGTAGAAAACTACGCCAGAATAAAAGAGGGGCAACTAGATGCAGATACTGAGAACATAAATTGGTTTCCTGATTCACTTGAGCCATCAGTCAGAAAGCGATGGGTGGCAATACTAGATGGATTACTTGAATTAACCCAAGGGATCGCTCTCTTGGTTCCGCATAGATCCAGAAGCAGACCCCCTTGGTGGCTGCCTAGAATAGAAAGAGCGCTCACGTCTCGTAAAAGACGCTGGGCTTTCTACAAACTTCGCAGAACGCATAGTGCTTGGGCCAACTGCAAGTTGGCTTGAAATAATGCACAGGCAATGCAGCAGGAAGCTTAGTTCGAGTAAGAAAAGAAACTAGCTAGTAGCAGTAAAACGAAACCGGAGAGGTATTTTGCAAATGTACAATCCAAGAGAACCACACGTGAAAGTGTTAGAACCTTGGAGATGGCAACGGCATCATAACCAGCACAGATAAGGACAGGGTTGAGACGCTGATGGACTAATTCAAAAGTGTCTATCGTCCGTCCCTGGGTGAGGGATTCCGGAACCGTATGGTGGATACTAATGAAAACGAGCTAAAGATGTTATTCGTGAAGGAATACGAGGTACGGATCGAGCTAAAAAGCCTGTGCAAGCATAAAGTGGGCGGATGAGATCCACCCAGTTATTGTCCAGCCGCTAGCTGAGCTCATTCTAGGACCTGTCACTGAATTGTTCAAGGTATCACTGAACTCCGGGGTAGTGGCAGAGGACCGGCGAAAGGCAACCGTGGTAGCGATATACAAGAAGGGGTCTAGACAGAAGGCGGAAAACTACAGGTCGGTCAGTTTAACATCCGTGCTGTGCAAGTGCCTTGAGCAAATAGTTAGAAAACAAATTTGTGCGCACCTGGTGACTCATAGACTTCCATTTAATGCACAGTATGAGTTTACCAGAAATGAGTCGTATTTAACTATTCTACTGATTTTTCTGGACGAAATTATNGGTTAGGGTAGTGAAGATATTTCACTCAAACTTCAGCAAGGCTTTTGACTCAGTGCGTCTTGCGTTGCTTGATCAAAAACAACCCACGTTTAAAATGGTCAGGTCAGTGCGTCAGTGGTTGAAGTAACCGAAGCTTTGCTGTACTGTTTGGCGGCTACACATAAAAATCAAAGAGGATTACAAACGGTGTGCCCCAAGGCTCTGCTCTTAGGCCCTTTTCTCCTTCTTTTCATCAACTTCTTCGCTCTAGAATTACACAATCCCTGCTTCAACTTTGCATACGATGTGAAGATAGTGGGTAAGAACTTAACCCAGGATCTATATGCAGTCTGCAGCCGATCTGCTAGATGGGATTTACCCCTGAATCGTGCCAGGTGTCAGCTACTGACTGTGTTTCATGTTGAAGTTTCGAAAATCCTTCCAATCCAATGATGATTTATGGTGACATAACTCTATCTGTGTGTTGCTTCTCTATTGACATTTCCCTATCACAAGCACCATACATTATTCTTTATCTCTTCGTTCAATCTCCGGCACATTTGAATTTTGCGTGGTCGGAGAACGTGAGCGACTGTTCGACTCTATCTGGACATCATATTTGGCTCGCTTGCTTGAATGCTTTTGGCCGCATATTTGAGGTTTGCTTTATTGTACATAATGTAATGGTTTCGCTAATTCAGTACCGTAGAACCTTACGGATCAATCGTGTTTTATTTCGGGATTCGTATCTGTTTCGGCTACGCGTCACTCAAGTGCGAATTGGTTGACGTACACTGACTACTAATGTAGACTCATCCGGGAGCGCAGCGCTACGAGATATGACTGAGGTCAAAGACCTAGGAATAATTCCCACAAAGGACTTTCGGCCTACCAGGAAAGGTCAGATGGCTGAGAAAAAGCAAGAGGTGTACTTTTCAGGCTTCAGACCACAGTTACTTGCAGAAAGCCAGATGTGTTCGTTCGACTGTAAAGGCAATAATGCGTCAACTGCTGGAATACTGCGTGCAAGCTTGAACCCCGTACTATCGCAAAGATATGGAGTGTCTAGAGAGGGCACAACGACTGGCAATCGGAGTGGTTACCGAACATTTAGGAAGATATTTGCAGGACCTGACTTGTTTCTCGCCGTCACGCCGAAGGACCAGGGACGACTTAATAGCAAACTTCAAGATAGTCTAGGGGTGGTCCAGTACAGAACTAAGCAGCCTCTTCGTTCCTGCACCAGACTTTGGTACTAGTGATCATAACTTTAAGCTGTAAAGGGAGCACTCCAGGTTCTTAACAAACCTTGTGGTTCCTTTGTGGAATAGATTACCGGAGAATATCATAAGCTGCCCAACACTGGTGGCCTTCAAAAGGACCTTGGATCTGTGCTGGGAAATGGTATTTCTGGAGATGGCTACTTGAGAAGCGATAAAAGCACAAGATGAGTTCGTTCTTATATTTTAATATTTCATGTATATAAATCTGGTGGATGTTTTATTGCACCTAAAAGTTCTGCCTTTTAGAAAAAAGTAGAACAAATGGTTGACAGCAGTGTTGGGAGCCAAGATAACTAGGTGACAAAACAACGATCTGGATGCACGATTGGTATCGATCAATTCCGTCTTTTGCAAACTTAACTGAACTGAACTAAAGCCTGAAATTTGTAAACACGTGAACATGCAGCCATGCAACAACACTCCCATTACAAACCCAAAGAATATAGCTGAAACGCTAAATGCATTTGTCGCCTCAACACTGATTAGCGACACCGCATCAATAATTTATTATGCTACAATTCCTCCAGTGGAGCCATTATCGAATATCACATTCCACCCAGCCGACATTTCCCCTCTTGTTTCTAATATCCAACTGTCTTATAGACCAGGTGTCAATTCCTTACCATCAGCCGTTTTTAAAATGGAGGGACCTGACATCCCAATTCTTATTTTAAACATCTTTAATATATCCATGAAGTATAGCTGGTACCCAACGCAGTGGAAAACCTCTGTGAATATTCTCATTCACAACAAGGGATCACGACAAGATCCTGCCAATTACAGACCTGTGAACCACACTCCTACTATTTCAAGAATCATAGAAAGACTGATAAAAGTTAAGCTGACCAAACAACTCATTAATAATAATCTTATTAGTAAAGACCAACATGGATTTTTGAAAAGTCGCTGGTACGNCTTTCCTAATCTGGTTACGATCGCTGTCTATAATGGGAAATCAGCGATTGAAGTCTACCTGGATATGACAAAAGCCTTTGACCGGGTTTCTCACAATCGGTTACTATCAAAGGTCAAGTCTTACGGTATTGTAGACCCCCCATATTCGTGGTTAGATTCCTACTTGGATTCTCGTAACCAGGTGGTTAGTATTAACGGGACACTGTCACAACCTAAACTAGTGACCAGTGGAGTAATACAAGGTAGCATGCTGGGCCCTTTAATATTACTTATGTATGTCAATGATATGTTCACCGTGGTCCGTCATGGGGCACCATTTTGTTTGCGGACGACGGAAAATTGTTGTATACGTTTGAACACAACAACCTGATTAATAAAATTGAGAATATCAGCTCTGATTTACGTTCCCTCAGTTCATGGTGTAATGACTGGTTAATGGAGTTTTCAGCAAACAAAGTTGCATACTTACACATAAGTGCATTCTCCCCCCCCCCTGGTGCACTTAGCATCAATGGTAA